>JACEEZ010013795.1:0-34278 GCA_016584305.1 Chionoecetes opilio
CAAAATTTATGTTACACAAGATGTATAACAATTTGTCAGGAAAGCCAATTTGAGTTGCCATGTCCTGCATGGTGAGAAGAGTTATTCGGAGCTACTAATGATTTGCATTTCATCTAACTCCTATTGCGGGACTTTGAGGCCACTAATAATAAGAATAGGTACTTATTCCTTTCAACGGTAAGAGCAGTATTTTCAGTACTGCATGGTTAAAGGCGGTAAGTCAGGCACACAGGTGAAGCAACCTCAGACCTGCTGACATGTCTTTCCTGGGTGACCTTTCCCGAGGAGCCATGGATGCTAAGGCATACAAGATGCAAAGGCAAGAAGGTCCCAAACTACCTAAGTGCCAGCTTACTTGTATAACATCAGTATTCATCAAACAAGATTAAATAAGCAGGAAAGTGCATTGTACGTAGCTTGTGGTAGATTCAGAGGTAATACTCATACAGCTTGACCTTGTACACTTCACTCTAGTGATTACCTGCAATCATCCAGCGGTGATGTTAACTAAAGTACACACAACCCTCGTTTTCCCGGACTAATAGTGGAGAGCACTGCTCCGGGAACCGCAAACGTCCGGGAATCGCAACAGTCAGAGGCCATTACCCACCCCTGGACGTTTATCCTACTCTAGTATTTACTGTCCTGCAACCGCCAATATCAACTACCCCGCCGCGGTCTTTTACGTCACTTTGTTGTTGTTTTTAGGGCTGTGAGGGTCCCTTGGGGAACACTATGAGCCCTGGTGATGTCCTATGATGCTATCACAGGTGCTGTAGTTGAAGGTGCTGTAGTTGACCTGTCTTCCCCAGGAAAGCACAGGTGAGGCAGATGACAGCGTGTTGCTGTGAGGGGTGGACGCCAGCCGCCGCCAGCAGGGTGGGCAGGTCAAAGGTGGCGATGTTCAGGGTGAGGAGTTGAGAGCGTAGCACTACACAGTGGGAGTGGAAGCGCGGACACTGCAGCAGAAAGTGTTCAATAGTTTCAGAGACGTTCCTGCACCAGGGGCAGTGGGGGTCAGGGGACTGATGGAGGCGGTGCAGGTGAACCATGAGTGTCTTGTGCCCAAATGTAAACAATACGACCACTGAACATGCTGCCACCTGGCGGGAGGCGCGGACACTGACCAGGGGTGACAGGAGACGCTCGGACCGCCGGACAACTTTGTCAATTTACGGACTGGACCAGGCATTTGTCCGGGACTCTTGACATATCCCCGGACCTCGGATTTTTACCGGCAAATCCAATATCCGGGAAATGGAGGTCCGGGAAAATGAGGGTTGTGTGTAGTACCATATTTTATGTTAACATTAAACTGGTGAATCAGCAGAATGTAGCTTCCTCGGGTATATGGTACTGTCGTCAGCCAAAATTCTCATCAAATCACCAACCGAGAACTCTCATGGAACACACATCAATGTGGAAATTTTCGACAACAGTTCCACTTGTTATAATAATAATAATTATTATTATTATTATTTTATTATTGCCCGGAGGCATACAGGCAAAAAAAAGCAACAAAAACAAGACAAAGACAGTGTCTTCAAAACAAGGCGGCGGATGGCGCAATTACCAGTCTACTCGCAAACTTGCGCCGCCTACTTTCCAAAAAAAAAAAAATATGGCCCTTAAATATTGTATGAAAGGAGTGAATTTGACCCTGAAAAACAGCCAGAATGCATTATTTTAACACCTTCAAAGGCGTGCCCCCGGACCCCCGGCCAATAAAGCAGCGCCTTGCTTCGCTCGGCTTTCAATCAATCTCCACCTCCTACTTTCTTCATTCCAACTCCTACTGTAAAAGAAAATTAAAACACTGCAAAGAGTTAACTTAAGTACTAGAGCAAAAATACAAAAACAGAATACAAACACTGTAGGGGACATAGTACCAAATTGCACATAATACATAGGGTAAACATACATGGACACCTGTGCTACCCCACATTCTGTACAAGCAGCAGGCCCAGCCACCGCTGTTGTATAGGTCCACATACATAGGCCGAGCTCTGCCTGACGGAGGTGATGATGGAGTTCGCAGAGAGCTCCACCCTACTCCTTAAGCTGAACACCGAGTGTCGACGGGTCACATCCAGATTGTTCACCCTGTTTGTGAAAAATGCTTGGTACTTTAAGGGTTAATGGATTCTGAGGTTAATATTCCACAAGAGTTGGCGGGTTCCACAGGCCTTACAGTTTACTTTTTCTCTATTATTTTCAGCTCATTATATTGTGCAGTACTTATTCACTTGCGGTAACCAAAAATATAATACTTATTGTATAATAATTGCTAGGTTAGGTTATGTTTAGGTTTGGTTAGGTTAGATTTAGGTCATGTTAAGGTTAGGTTAGGCTTAAGATAGGTTTGGATTAGGTTTTGTTGAGTTATTTGGATTAAAATAACCAAATTTGTTGGTGCGCAATTGCCCGCGGTTAACTTTCTCTCTATTAAGTTTTCCGTCGCAAATCATTACTTTCAGAGATATAAGATGTTTTTAGTAGGAAGGAGTGTATAGGAGACATTAAGGTAAAATTCTAGAGTCCTTTCCCACCCTTATTAGTGAGCTTTTTTCCTCCAAACCTTCACAGATCCCTTCAGATACCTCTAAAACAGCATTTCTCATCCGGGGTTCCCCAGAACCCAAGGGTTCCGCGAGAGGTCGTTAGGGGTTCCGAGAGCAACAGTGATAAATAGGCTAATCATATGTAAATGCATTTTTTTGTCATTTTTGTGTTTAATTTCATATTTGTAATTTTACTTTACACGTATGGCATATTCTTGGAAAATTCTTGGGTATTATAATAAAGGCTTCAACCTGTTATATCCTTTGAAAGTATAATAATCATTATATAATCATAATGAATATATTTAGCGAACGTCTATACGGCGCCAGTGTGAAACCGCCTTTAGTGGTCAGTGGACAGTAGCTGTACGTGAAGGATTCGTGTAACATCAAGTGACTCACTCGAGTACATGACGCATACACGGTCTCCATCAGTCTTGTCTGTGCTTCCTGGCGTGCAGGCACACTCCCTCATTCACCCACATTATTTAGTAAATTTTACCCATCATTTAAGGATGTTATATGAATTTTTTAAATCTAAGTACGTTCTGTTATGATTATTTTTGTTCGTTTATGAGAAGTTTGAATGTGTGTTTTTCTCTCTCTTTCTCTCCCTCTCTCTCTTACAAGGTTAGTTCTTCTGTTTGCCATTATTTGCTTCCGTTTTATTTACAGGAAAACCTCGTTTATCCGGCACCCTCGGGGTGGGAGAGCGCATGCCGGATAACTCATTTTTGCCGTTGTTTTGATTTACTCTTATGGAATCGCCCAAAAATCCCTTTTTTTTTTTTTTTTTATACATCAAAGGAACTGGCCAAGGGCACAACAAAAATGGGTAACACAAAGCCCGCTTAGTTGCCAGTCCCTATAAAGAAGACAGTAAGAGAATAATATAAAAAAAGAGGGGTGAGCCAATTTTGTTCGGGAGGTGTCTTGTTACTCTTCTTTTGAAAAGATGTAAGTCATAGGAAAGTGGAAAACTAAAAACAGGAAGAGAGTTCCAGAGTTTACCAGTGAAAGGGATGAAAGGGTTGCCAACCCTGCGTACCCCGCCAAATTTGAACTAAATTTCTGCGATTTTCTCAGTTTTGAAATAATTATACCTAATTAATGCCTGGGTTATCCTGCTGAGTGCCCCACACTCCTCGTCAGGACGGACAAGCTAGTCCTCGTGTCGCACGCCAGCAGCACGAACACTCTCCTCTCTTTTTTCACAGGATCTCTCCGACGAGCTCAAGCTAGCCCGTGGTCCTCCCTGCTGGAGGCCCGGAGAACAAAAAAAAAAAAAAATGCCTGGGTCGATTAGTGCCGTTGTTTTGAGGCTGCCGTTGTTTTAAATGCCGGTTAAATGAGGTTCTCCTGTATCAAGTTATTTACCTTCTTTTTTACATTTATTTTTAATTATTTTTTTGTTTAACAGAAATGTCTGACCGTCCAATGTGGCGATTTTTGAAGAGAAGACAACCGGACAATTCTGATGTGGCTAGTGATGAAGAATCGCAATCTTCTGACAAATTTCACTGCACTAGTGCAACAACGGGCACAAAAAAGGTCCTTTACAATGAATGTTACTTATCAATGGGGTTTACATGGACTGGTGATCCAAGTTGTTCTATTCCATTGTACCTCGTCTGTGGCAAACAACTTTCAAATATAGCAATGGCTCCAGCAAAATTGAAAAGACACTTCACGACAAATCACAGTCATTTGAAAAATAAGAGCTGATTAATTTAAAAGGCTATTGGAATCTCAAAATAAACAGAGTACAGCTTTTGTGAAAAAAGTCAGTGTTAGTCAAAAGGCTCAAGAAGCAAGTTATTTGGTTATAAAGTTGTTTTCTTTTGTATAACTACAGTATATGTGTACTAACATACACGGAATAGCTATACGTTACTTCATCCTGTGTTGCTTTATCTATGTAGTATGCTGTGTAAAGATATTTACAAGAATGGTATATCTTTAAATAAATAATTTTTTTCCTCTCTTCCCTTTGCTGGCAGCACTCTGGTAAAGATAAGAAAAAGTTTGCAGGAAGAAATATGTCACTTTTCTGGGGGTTTTCATAATACAGCTTTTCACTCTCAAATTAGAACAACAGAACTTCAAAATAAAAGAAATTAATTTCAAAATATAATAGATGAATTTGTTTTTATTTGAAATTCAATTATTTTAATTTGAAGTTGTTATTTTAAATTTGAATTTCATTTTTTTAAATTTGAAGTTAGTTTTTTTAAATTTTGAAGTTTTTTTTTTTAATTTGAAGTTCATTTTTTTAATTTAAACTAGTTTTTTTTGAATAAATTTGAGTAGTTTTAATTTAAACTTATTTTGTTTTAAATTTAAACTTCAGTTTTTTTTAATTTGAAAATTCACTTTTTTTAAATTTTTGAAGTTCATTTGTTTAAATTTTGGGAAAGTTCGTTTTGAAATTTAAAGTAGTTTTTTTAAATTTGAGAGTGAAAAGGGTGTAGTAGTAAAAGTTTGACTCCTAATTCCAAGGCATCCCAGTCTCATGATTTTTTGTATCAATTAAAAAGCAGGGGGGGGAAAACGCCGCGGGCCATAAAAGGGGCCGCAAAACCATTCGGTCAGGCCCTCCAAGGGCAGCCACAGAGACTCGAAACCAAAATAATCTGGGAAAACGTTTTTTTTTCATCCCAAAAATTAAATGGTTTAAAGTGCATGCAAAATCTTATAATGAAATTTAAGGGACGCAGCCAACGGGATGTAGGACAAAAGGACGGTTCACGTAAAATTTCAGTAGGGTTTTCTGTCGGCTAAAAAAAGCAGGTGATTTTAATTTGATAGTTTTTTTGGGCCCCCGCGAATGACGTCTGAATATCCAAAGGGCCCCTTGGAGTAAAATGGTTCCCCACCCCGGGGTATATAGCTATTATATTAAAGGGGTCCCTTGATTTACGGTGCCCCAATTACGGCAGCCGCTTGGGCGATTTTTTGTTTTGTGTTGCGACCCAAAAATCTGAGTTACGAGTTTTTTTTTTTTTTTTTTTTTTTTAACAAGCGGCTTCAGATACCCCCCCGGGTTGGCGCAGCGGCGCCACAAACCCACCCAAAATCCCGCTTTTAACGTTCACTCCCCGTGGTTACCTCGGTGGGGGGCATCTTGTTGTTGTGTCCACAGGCGAATGAAAAGGAGAGGGTGAAGCAGAGTTAGCGGCAGTCCACCCACACTGTTTCCAAAAAGTGATAACAGGGTAATACACGGGAAATGAAAAGGCGGAGGGTGGTGAGTCGTTTGGGACAATCCACCACAGCTTTTTCCCAAACGCGATACACAGAGATAAAACACTGGCGAATGAAAGGGCGGAGGGTGAGGGGGCCAGCATAAAGACGTAAAAAAATTGGAAAGGTTTTTTGGGGGATGGAATGGATTAAGGTATTTAAATTTAAATTTTCAAGGGGGAAAAAATGATTTGATATACGAGAAAATTGAGTTCGAGCCGATCAATGAAGAATTAAAACGTAAGTCAAGGTCCCACTGTAATTGGTACTGATTTAGGCTCAAAAACATACTGAAACTATTAAACTGTAAAAAACTTTTACAAACAATATGTAGAAACACATCAAGGGGAAGGTTTTCATGTACGAAACAATTTTAAATCTTGAGCTGAGTGTACAAAACGATTTGGTTTGTATATAAAACAACTTTTTGGGGTACGAAAAAATGTGTACGAACTGATGTCCCCCAAAAGTCACACAGTGGGGGAAAACCAAAATTTTGCCGCATGTAAAAATAGGGGTAAAATGCGGGACAAGATGCAGTACCGAAATTGAAAAGTTCCACTTTCAAACAGTACAATAAGTCGAGTATTGAGACATGTACATGACGCAAAGGGTTTTTGTGAAAAACTAAAAAAATTGCTGTTTTCTATAGGTTGATGAGCAACAGATTTCCCAATAAATGACGTCTTTTAGCTTTGTAAGATTTGTCAACGAGGGTAAAAATTCAAAAAACTTTTTGGTGCAAAAACTGCCTGGGACAAGAAAGGGAATGATATATAAAATTTTTGTCCTCAACGGAAATAAGAGGTCCCCCTGGAAGAACTGTGTTGGCATCTGTATGATGGTGCCCATCAAGGTTGGCCAAAAGAAGTTTTGTTTTTTTGTAAAACAAGAAATGCTGATTTGTCTCAACACACGTTTTTCACAGAGAAGTGTGTTTTCAAAATCCTTGGAGATAATTGAAAAAAGGTTTGATGATGTTTCAAAAATTGTCCATTTTTAGCCTTTTAAATGGGGTGACGTTATGTTTTGAAGTAGAGATACTGATGAAATTACCCCATTTATACCGGAGTTTAGTAAAGCATTTGAAAAGGGTTTGCTCAAGACCTTAAAAAAGGTTAGAGCTCAGGGAATTGTGGGAAGGTTATCGTTGGATTAGGTTTTGGGCTGAGAATAGACAACAAAGTTCGATTAAGGCTTGAAATCGGAGGAGGGGGCGGGTAAAGGTGAGGTCCGTAGGGTCTATTTTAGGAACATAGAAAATAAGGAAGCACCAGAGGCCGTGAGACCTACCAAGGTAGTTCCTGTTATTAAACCCACTACTACATCCACTTCATCCCCATCCATGAAATCTTCTACCCCTTTTTTTAAAGCTCCCAATGATCCGCATGACCCTGAGAGCGTCATTCCAAAATTTTTACCACCGTTTGTAAATTTTATTTTTTCCCCATTTTTTTTTATTACTTTTTTCAGTTTGAATCCTTTATTCTTTCTACCATTTTTACTAGCTAAAAGAATTTTCCCTACATGCCTTTATTAGGAACCCCTTTAAAGTAATCGCCCAGCCCCCAATTTTTTTTTTTGCCTAATTATTTTGAAGACATTCAAAACCCTAATCCCCCAATAATAATTGATTCCGGGCCCTTTTTTCCGTAAAAACGCTTTTGTAAAAAGCACCAAAATTTTTGTTTTTTCCCCTCCAACAGGGTACGCAGTTATTGAGACGTCACGAGGGGAACGCTCCAATGAAACAACACTCGTCCCCTCTGTGGGGCCCTGTCGGCAAATGTTATGATGAGGTTGTATCGGTGTTAGACAGTGAATCTGCGCTGTGAAGATCTAGGTACGATGCCAATTAGACCCAAATAAATGACGTGCTCGGATATGAGGAAAAAAAACCTCAGATGGTGATGGGAGCCCAACCCTTTTAATGTTTGACCAGAGTAGAGGGGAGAACACTAACAGGTGTTTGCGGAGCCCGCTGAGGTTAACACTACTAAACACAAAACATTTACACAACACAAAAACACTACCAACACACACACAACAAAACACTACTAACCCCCCACAAACACTACTAAAACCCCACAAAACATATACACACACCCCCAACAGACATACTACAACAACATAATGAATAGTAAGAATCCCAAGAGAAGAAAAAGTAACTAGAGAGGAATATAATAGAAAAGTAAGAATGAACGAAACTTTTCTATAGATATATAAAGGAAAAAAAAAAGAGAAACAAGGAAAAAAAGATAGGCTGAAAGGGGAAGGCAAAGTGTATGAAATGCATTCAAAGGGCCGAGGGATGAAAAGTGTTACAGAAATGATTACAAAGAAAGTGAATTAAAAAAAAAAAAAAAAAAATAGCAAAAAGAAAAATAATGGGAAAAATAAAAATAGACGTAATAGAAATAAAAAGGCTAAAGGAAAGTCAAGATGGAGAAAAGCCCCCGGGCAGATGGGGTGTCGAAATGGATAATGAAAAAAGTGCAGTAACAACTAGCAGGAAAATTACATAGTGTAAATTTAGAGTCATCAAAGGGCAGAGGTCCGCTTTATTGGGGAAAGAGCAAAATAATTGTGCAATTTACAAAAGGGGAGACAAAGAAGAACCACAAATTACAGGCCAGTTCATTAACAAGTGTAGTGGCAAAATGTGTGAAAAAATTGTGAAGGACAGAGGGGGAAAATTTGGAAAAGACCAACACACTTTGCAGGTGGGCCCGTTTGGGTTTTGAGGAGGAATGTCTGTACAAGAATTTATTAGCTTTTTTTCCCCAGTGATCGATGTGACACAGGAAAGGAGGGGGGGTCGAGCATTACTTGGGCCTAAAAGGCATTTGAAAGGTACCTCATAAAGATGCTTTGGAAGCTAGAACATGTAGGAGGGTTGAAGGCGGTTTGCTGAAGTGGATGGAAGACTTTTTTAGCAACAGAGATAGAGAAAAATAAAAAAGATAAAAAAATCAGAATGGGGCAGGTGATAAGTGGAGTTTCCCCAAGGATCAGTTTGGCCCAGTTGTTTTTGGTTTTATGTAAAAATATGACAGAAAGGAGTAAACAGTTATAGAGTTATCGTGATGAGCAAATACTAAGAAAAGTAGAAAGTAAAGAGGACTGTAGGATTTAAAAAGGATCTAGATAAGATTTTCAGATGGAGTCAACAGGGAAAGGAGTTTTTTGCCAAAAGGGGTTTGTGATGGAAATGGAAATAGCAAAAAAAAGACAGAGGAAAGTTCGTGGAAATGAAAGGCAATCAAAAAAAAAGGCGAAAAAAGATCTGGGAGTATGGGTTAAGGACAAAATTTTCACCGAGAAGCTAAAACAAAATCACAGGAGATACATACAGTTGCTGAGGAATAAAGAATGGCATTCAAAAATTTTGGGGAAGAGAGATCAAGAAATGATAAATCTTTGATTCGCCCAAAGGGTTTGGATAGCGGCAGGATTAAACCTAAAAAGGATATAAAGGAAGAATTTGGGGAATACAAAAAGCAGCCCCCAAAAAGGGGTCCAAGCCTGAGAGATTTACCATATGAAAAAAGACTTTTTAAGATAAAACTCCCAACACTGAGAAAAAAAAGAAAGGGGAGACTTATAGAGGTATAGAGCTCAATGGGTTGGAAAAAAATTGGGAAGAGAAGTTGTTTGTGTGGGGGCGATAGAAGTACAAGAGGGGATGAGAAGAAATTGAAAAGGACAAAATGCAAATATATAAAAAATACAGCTTCCAAAGAAGCATAGAAGCTGGGAAAAACCTTTAGAAAAGTGATTTAAAGCAAGAAGTATTTAGGCTTCAAAGGCAAAGGATAATAGTAGATTTTGGGGACGGGACAGTATGAGCATTTCTTTTTCCCGTATGTAACAACTAGGTAAATACAACTAGGGAAAACACCACACACACAACACAAACATACTAACACACACAAAACAACTACACACAACACAAAAACACTAACACAACACAAACAACTACACACACACACAAAACTACACCACACACCAAACATACAAAACCACACACAAAAAACACAAACACTACCCAAAAACACACACACACCCAATACTAAACAAAACAAAACAAAACAAATACACACACACACAAGCACTACAAACACACAACAAAACACACTACACACCCACATTACACAAAAACTAAACACAAAACAAAAACACACACACACACAAACACTACTAACACAAAAAAACTTTGACACAACACACAAAAACTACCCAAAAACACAAACAAAACAACACAAAACACCACAAACACAAAAACACACACACAAAAACATAACACACACACAAACAACACAACACCAAAACAACTACACACACACAAAACACTAAACACCAACAAACACTACTACACACCACAAAAAACATACCACAAAACAAACACTACACACACACACAAACACTACCACACACACAAACACTACTAAAAACCCCACACACAAACACGCCCCACACACCACACAAACACACACCACACAACAAACACTACTACACACACACAAAAACACATACACACACACACAAACACTATACACACACACAAAAAACACAACACACTACACACAATCCAACACACAAACAAAAACTCACACACCTAGCAGCGCGGGAAAAGGGGGCCTTTTCCTCCATGGGCGTACCGAGCCCTGGCGCATGTCTGCCCGTTTCCAGCAGCGTTTTCAAGTCGGGGAATTTTCAATTTTGATTGCAGTTATTAAAAAAGGCGACTGGATCAAAAAGTGAAAATATTTTTGATACACTCGAAATGGCTATACTCAATACAAAAAACGGAAGATGAATGGTCTGGACGACTACTTTAAGGACGTCCCACTCTGCTTTAGAGGGCGGGGGTAAAAAAAAGCTAGAATTTTGCGAAACTTGTGAAACATTAGCCTCGTGTGTTGGCATTACCGTCCCCAAAGATTATTTTCCATGACATATTTTTTTTCTATTTGTTAATAAAATATTTTAAGTAACTATAGTAGGCTGTGGCAATGATTTGTTTACATTCTGACGTAATAGCACGTGGGCAAGCTCTTTATATTAATTTTTTCCCCTTTTATTTCTTGGGTTTTTACTATTTTTTTTTTGTCTCCGAAGAAAAAAAACCACATTGAAAACATAATAAAATAAAAATATACCGTATTTGCCGGCACATAAGACGCCGGGTTTTTTTCCCTTAAAAGGAAGCAAAGTTACCCTGCGTCTAATGCTGCCATATTAAGCGCATGAGAGGTCGGGCAGAGAATGCCAGAACAAGCCGTGGTGTATTACTAAAGGCGTCTGGAGGACCTCTGCTGAGCTTAGTCCCCACTGAGCACAAATTTGTAAACTGGGGTTCTCAACAATATCTATAATACTAAGAAAAGGTTGGAGTTTAAGAGAAAAAGTAGCTGGGGCAACAAGATACGATTGCTGCTGCCAAATGGCCGTGTCAGATGTAAACATCATCCACGCTCATCGCCGCTGCTGCTCTCCATTGTAAAACAATCTGATAAACGTCTCGGCCACAGCCCTCCTGCACCACCAGGGGTCATTACCGCTCAGACTCCTCCCCGCGCACCCATTGGAAAAACAAACATCCCGGCATATTAGATGTCGCCTTAACCCGCTTTCGACTCGGGCAAAACAAGTTGCACAACAATTTGGAAGGAGATGATAGGGGGAAGGCAGAAAATGGTGATGGAATTTTTTGCTGGGACTGGGTATTGTAATAAATGGAATATGAAACAAAGAGCTGTGTTTAATTTTCATTTGAGAGGAGTGTGAGGCGTGATAGAGGAGTGTATATCTTGGTAGTCTGTCTATAACACAAGGATGGAGAGAAGGGCTACTGGCTTTGTAGTTTTTTGACAGCGAGTCATTGTACAACTTGGGGACAAGGGTGCGCACGTGTGTGTCTCCTGTGTGTCCGCTGTAGCTGACTGAATGACCTGGCTGTGTTTGCAGTTGTGTCCGGGCGCGGACAAGTCAGGTCAGCTGTCAGGGTCAACCCATCGGGCCTCTATCCTGGTCCCAGACAGGGGGGTTGGCCTAAGCCGATGCAGGTGTGGTATGTCGTGTGTTGTTAGCGCCGCTACAGTGGTAAGCAAGATAGATAGGAGACGCATAGGCGTTTTAATACCACCTCGACCCCTCAATCCTCAAACCTGTACCTCTATGGATAAGGAAACTGTAATGAAGGAGTGCTAGTAAAAATGCTGCAATGGTACTGTAGACGGGACCAAATTCTTCCACACGGTACACACAAAACCAAGACCAAAACCCATCACGGCGCCACACCGTCCGCCTCACGGCCGAATCACAACACCATACCATCATGGGTGAAATTGGTGACAGGACCCTGTCTCATCACATCCGTTAGAAATTTCTTACATTCAACAAATTGACGTGTTACAACTCAACGTGCACCGCCGTCACGGTCCAATACATCCTGTCCGGTCACGTTAACAGTTTCTGGGGAAGAATATTTTAACGTAATGGGACTGCCGTGGGCTATAATTGTCGTTTTCACCTCTTCAAGGCTTTATGTAACCAAAACGATGTCTTAGGTTCAACTCCTCTTTCTTTCATCCGAACAAAGTGCTATTAATGCAAATTTCTTCAAGCATCGCCTCTAAGGCAACCATGTCTGCTAAGAGGGTGAGCAGGGACTGCCGAAAATGACAGACCCGTGAGAAATAGTGTTAATACAAGGCAACGTGCTGACGGAAGCGCTGCCATGATTTCAGAGTGTGAATCAGCCTTCACCTGTACCTTCCTGAAGAAGAACTAATCAACCCTCCCGCGACTTCTAGATTCCATAGGTGTAACCCATGCAAATATCGTCGATCCCCAACAAACGTTTCCCTTTCAACAATTACAACATAACAACAAAGGTACAGAAAGTGACCAGTGTGATCAAATATCTTCCGTGAAATTTTTGTTATGGACAACCACCGATTTTGAGTGCCGAAACTTAATCCTCCTGAATAGTTTCTGATGTGTCTTTATAATCTGGCTCTCAATTTTGTTCGTAAATCAATGTTTTGTTTGCATGTGTGTATGTGGGGGAGGGCAACCTGCCCCTCCAGGTCGGCCCTCCGCAAACATTGCTACGCTTCACACTGGCCATATTATTTTGGTATTTTCGTTTATTTCTCATATCCTCTGTTACTAACCCAACCCTCACTCTAACCTAACCTAATCTGATTTAACTAGACTTAACTTTCTGCTGAAGTGATGGGAGATTTTCGGTACTACGATGTAATGCCATTTTATTCCAATTGCGCCATGGGGGGAATGGTCTCAAAATACTCATATGAAGAAAGCTACACGATGGTGTCCTGTAAGAGTCCTAGGACTTTTTGAAAGCCTACTCTACCAAATAAATACCAATATCTATACTGCAAATTTTCCCAAGTCTAAACACATAGGCAGAAAAGCAAACAAAGGAAATGCCTACAACATTAAATCTAAGCTATATGGCATAGGTAGCAAAATATTAGAATGAGCCATTCGTGGGAGCATCTGCAATCATATTATGATTTATGACCGATTTTGGTTACACTTGTCATTTCTCTTTACATTTTAACTATTATTTTTTTCATTCACATTCACGGCACAGTGATTTGTATTTAGGTACAGGCTCAATAATTATCATAATTTGCTTTCCCCCTACGAAATCTTTTTTTTTTTTTATTAACTTTGATAATTTTACGAGAAAAAAAAAATTTCCAATAAAAAAACTGCATATTTTTTCTTCTTCTCAAAACTCTTTGTAAACAGGGGTGGTCTTATGCGGAGGTGCATCTGGATGCGCCGGCAAATACGGTTATATGATGATAAACTTTACGGCCTTTTCTGGAGTTTCCATTTTGCCTAAGATAATGCATTCAACCTCTTATTATCTCTGTTCAATTTTTTTCCGATTTGGCATCATTTTTTGTATTTGAAAGCTGACACTTTGTTCTAAAGTTATGGATGGTCCAAACTCTGGTAGTTGAATATCTGATTTTTTATATTTGAATGTTTTTGTTATTATGTACGTACGTGAAAAAAACCATTTCAAAAAAAAAATCGAGCAAAGTATAAACCACTGAACCACACCATAAAAAACCAGTCCAAGTTTGGCCACAAGCCCAATATTTTTTCATGAAAAAAATAACCAAGGCGGAAACTCCTAATAGCTAGTGACTGTACGGAAAATAATTGACTCAAATCACACACAAATCACATGATTATTTTTAATTTGTTTTTATTGATATCAATTTAATAAACTTTTAGCTGTATAAAATTACTATCATGTGCACAACTTTCAGGGAAAAAGTGAGCATCCTAGCTCAATTAGGGAAAAAAGTTGTACATAAGCGGATGACGTCCTTTAAACCACTTAAAAAACTTTTTATCATATCGTCCCTTACTCTACGCCTCTGAGTGATGTGTAAATTTAATAGCTTCAATCTCCTCTCATAACTAAAGTTACCACATCCCTGTATCATTTGGTTCATCCTTCTGTGCATTGATTCTAACGAGCTATATCCATCCTGTACGCGGGACCAAAACTGAACCCATAGTCTAGGCGAGGTCTGATAACTAAGCCAAATAAACTTTAAATAACCTAGCACTTCTACTTTTTAATTACTCCTGGCAATGACTCCTAACACCCCTATTTGCTCGATTTTCTAGCCTCAATACATGTTATCCTAGGACGGTATTTTGGGACTATTTACTATTTTTTCTATTAACACCAATGATTTAGACTCAGTGGGATTAGACAGTGGTATGTGTAAAGTTTTGCTTAACAAAAAAAGATGATCATAAGGTAGGTAGCATTAGTAGCTGCCATTTCTAACATACACAGCCCTTGCAAGGAGACCTAGATGAAAATAAACGAGTGGGATTGTCGGGTGGCTGAATGAATTTGATATTGTCAAGTGCTGTGTAATACATGTTTGGGTTTAGAAATCATCATGAGCAGTAGCTACACCTGGCCTATACAATGTATTTTGAAAAGACAAAATGTGAGTGGGCTTTGGGGTTAGGGCTAAATCCCATTCTCCATTCCTAGAAAACAATAGTATTGAGGCTAGTAATGGAGTATAGGATTTATTGCCAGAGAGTAGGTTAAAAGTAAAAGTTCTGAAGTTTATTCTAAAGCTGTATTTGGCTTTAGCCAGTACCAAATCTTGACTCAGCAGTGCAGTTTTGGGCACCATATTTTGGGGGGGGGAGGGCGGTAGCAGAGTGGTTAGCGTCTCCGAGTGGTGTATCTCGGTGACGCCGATGTTTCGATCCCCGACGAAAGCCAAAATCTTTGTCTTGCTCCATCGAGTGGCCTAAAGTACCCACATGCCCTGCCCATTAAATCTACCTTACGCTTGCGACTGCATCCGTAGGACACAGGGGGGCGTCATGGAGCCCTCTAATCACAGACGTCGCCACTATGAATCCTGCCTGCGGCCCCACGAAGGGCGAGGCCAACCATCACAGCCCTCAGTGTACTCCAAGCCTACTATCACACCCCTGGGTGTGATGGGGTTTGTCATTTGTGCCTATAGCGCCTACAGGCGCTATAGGCACAAATGTAAAATAAAAATATAGAATGGATTCGGATTGCTAGTGTCAGTGCAGAGAAAGATTACAAAAGTGGTATGCACAACTTTAACTTGTTAAGAAGAGACTGATGCTTTAAGAAATTTTCACTCACTGGAGAAGGCGTTGGTAAGAGGGCCTCTTATTGAAGTTTTAAGTGGTGGAATGGATATAACAAGAGATGTAGGCAAAAATTTCTTAGGGTTAGTATCAAGAATAGGACAAGAAGTGATGATTGGCATACTCAGTAATCCAAAAAGGCCTCATTTTGTCCTTCAAAACGTTGGGGGGAACAATCAGCAACATACTATCTTGTGAGCACTGTATGCAGTGTGCGTGGCCGATGAAGGGTGGCCTGTGCGGCCATGCCCCCGCCCCCTTTTGCAAAAATAAATATGAATAAAATATTATTTCATTATGAATTAATAATATCTATATATCACAGACCCTATATCTACAGTGTCTGAGATATATATATTAATATATATAGATATATCTATATATAATATATATTATATATATATATATATAATATATATATAATAATATATATATATATATTCTAGATTATTTTAATATATATGATAATATATATTATATATATGATTATATATATAATATATATATTATATATATATATATAGTCAAACCTCGATATAACGGACTAAAGGGGGAGGAAAGTGGTGCGTTAATGGGCCGATTGTCCGTTATTAGCGAGGGTACATTTTCCCCCAAGGGTGGAAAATTTATGAAAAAACACAGTGACACAATGGAAATAATCACACACAACCAGACTGTGTAGCTATGTTGGGAGGTAACAGTGGACTGGCACCTACATCTGAATTTGGTCCGGCTCCTACACTTGAAAATAAGAAATAATCTCAAACACACCAGAACCATGTCGCCTTATGCTGGAGGTAAACAGTGACTAGCGCTGCATCAGGGATTTGCCACTCGCCCACGAACTGTTCGGGACTGGGAATGAGGAGAGGTAGGTAGGTATCCAGGCTCGCTCATTACTGCTTGGTAATGCTTGAATTTCCTTATTCTAGTTGAATGTAGAACATCAGGTTGAAGTTCCCAAATTCGGCAACCTCAGGGACCAGCGCCGAGCCGAGTAATGGTTTTCCGACTTTTAGAACGTGGATATAGTTAAGGGAGAAAAAGCATGAAAATCCATGAAAAAATCAAACTTCTTCCAAAGGTCAATTTCTCAGAAATAAGTTAACACATTGTTCTTCCATTTCTTTTCACTTGCACCATATGTGTTCCTGACGTTTGGGAGCCATAGATACCAATAACAGACCTGTAAAGTACACAAAATAACATGGGTACACAAACTCTAGTCACAACACCACTGAACAATAACAACAAACAAGATCGGCGGGAGAAACCAAGCGGCCTCGTGTGGGTGGCACCCAGCGGCCGACCCGCAACCTAACGCACCGGGTTTGGTTGTTCTGCCGGGTTTTTGGAAAATTCCGGAACTATATCCGAAGTTTTGGGTGTTTGCGGAGTCTTGGGATGCCGATTTTGGGAACTTCAACCATGTATAATCACAATTTGAATTGCTATTATATCATACTATGGTAGATATGGAAATACTTTCAAGGCGCTCATCCACGCCTGGCAACGCGGCAGAGCAGCAGCATCAGAGACATTTATAATCACCCCAAAATAGTAAACAAGGAAGAAAGTCTCCCGTAGTGATGGTTTATCCCTAAAATGTTGCTATGCTTTCCTCTCACCGTCTGGCTAGTCAGCTCAAGCTCTAGTGAAAGGTAACAAACCACGATCCAGATCAGCCGTGGCTTCCTCCAAAGGTAAATTGCTTATTATCATGACTAATGCTCATTATTATATTATTAATGTTGTGGAAGTGCAGTTTCCTATATACGTGTCACTATTTAGGTCCGTGTAACACTGCGTGTCACTTATATAAAGGGTGATTTTAGGGTGTTGAGGTGGACAGGGAGGACGTAGCATCTGCCAGCCATACACTAAATAGTCACTAGTTTAAACAATTCACACCTTCCTACCACTAAATCAATAGCACACAGGCTTCTTCCTTAAATTCCTTATATGTGATACATCAAAACTCCCTAAAACCCAAGCAATTTCCAAAGTAAAATGAGAACATAATACAATTAGGTTGAGTTGACATTCGAAGCGGCCGAAAAAGCGGTCCTGATAATTATATAAAAATATTTATAAAAAAAAAAAAAAAAAAAAAAAAAAAAAAAAAAAAAAAAAAAAAAAAAAAGGTTCCACGCAAAATGGAGTCCTTCATCCGAAGTCCATCCGAAATATATAGTACAATATATATATATATATATATATATATATATATATATATATATATATATATATATATATATATATATATATCAAACCTCGATATAACGGACCATCGCTGGAACGGACCTTCGGATGTAACTGACTCCATTTGCGTGAACAATTTATTTTATTTTTTATTTTTTTTTTATTTTTTTTGCATATCGACCGCTTATCGCCGCACTCGAAATTGTCACCTCAACATAATTGTATTATTTTTCTCATTTGTACACACTTTGGAGATGCTTGGGTTTTTAAGGAGTTTTGTGATGCATCCATAGTAATATATATCTATAATAATATAATATTAATATATATTATATATTATATAGAATTATACTATATATATCTATATATATATATATATATATTATATATATATATATATATATATATATATATATACGTATATATATATATATATATTTTTTGGCCCCCCCCCTGTTTCATTTTTCTGGGTAAAACTGCACACTGACTGTATGGAGGGCCGGGTGGGCGAAGCCCCCCTGCAACGAACCGGTGGAACATTTTTGTATTGGAGTGTAATGCGGAAAAAGGTTAATCCTGTGACTCTGATTGCGAAGAGTTTACGTTGAGTGTGAGATAAAGTAATAATCTAATGTCTAGTAAATTAAGCTCGCAATTTTCCTTCACTCCTCAGTTTCTTATCAGATATAGGTGCCGACAATATTTTGTGCCCGCGGTCGCTAGTGACGTCCCCCCGCGGCAAAGAAGGCTAAGGAAGGGAGAGGGTAGCCATACTTCTCTCTCTCTCTCGCCAAGCCTTGCCTCGACACACGTGTGAGGTAGTTTGTGTCTTTACAAACCCGTTTCAAGGTATGTTGTGGGGCGGTGCCTTTGATAAGGATGTATAGGCACTGATTATTTATGTGTTGGAAATTAAATATTCTTGGTTTAACGTGTTTTCCCAAGGGTTTTGGAGCGGAGTGAGCTGAGTGACCATGAGGGGGTGGTTTAGTCCATGAGGGGAAACCCCACGTTGAAGCTGATGGGTGTGGTGAGCTGACCTGAGCTGAGTGGATTGACCGTGGACACACCAGTGTATACAGCTAAGGCCATGAATTCATAAGCAAGTGTGTGTGT
This sequence comes from Chionoecetes opilio, assembly GCA_016584305.1. Lineage (NCBI taxonomy): Eukaryota > Metazoa > Arthropoda > Malacostraca > Decapoda > Majidae > Chionoecetes > Chionoecetes opilio. Next base: position 18,837 of record JACEEZ010013795.1, read on the forward strand.
GTGTAGGTACTTTACCACAGTGCAGTGGGGTAAAGGAATTCTTGGTTTTTGTTTTAAACAACGAGTGAGAGTCGCGTCGGTCGGGATTATAGTGGTGCAGTGCTTTATTTTTGTGAAACCTTAGGTTAAGTGGGGATGTGAATCCTGGCCCATCAGGATGTGTAATATACAGAAACCCGTTACGAGACGTTTAATTAAGTCCCAGTAATATCACATAGTCTCTAAATCTTTATTTTTTTTTCCCACTTATTGTGGGTGGGTGGAGCGTAATCGGCAGGTTTGGAGCCTTGATTTACCATCAAGCTATAAGGGGGGCGCTACCCAGGATAAGTGTATGTACTGCAAGTCACACAACATTTTTTGTAAAAGACTCTAGAGATAGACTATTTTTCAATCCTTTCTTATTAAAAGTTTAGCTGAAAACCAATTCCATGGAACATTTATAACGTTACACGTTTACTTTAAATGTTTAAAAGGGGGGAGGGACAAAATGATACCCTGTCCCCCCCACTCCAAAATTTGGGGGACATTCTCCCTGTCCTCACCTAAACGAGGCCCATGCAGTAAATCAGGTAGTTAGTTGCAGAGTCAATAAAGTTTTGAAAAAGACTACTAGACAAATTTATGGATAATGATGAAAGGCGGTGTATGTAGGCGATGCCTATGTGTTTTTTTATTGCAGGAACTATCACGTGGTGGCCTCTAATGGCCCGAAGTAATTATTACGACAACAAAAATCCCTTTGAAATCCTGATTTGGGAAGTCAGTACAAGGATGAACTATGAAAATTAAGGCCGAACAGTACGATATAGCAAAATCAGGCAAATATTGTTGTGTGGTGACTCTCATCACAACAGAATGGAATAACCTTTCATATGCCAGCTAGGATGTTATTACCGGAGGTGCAAATAATAATAATTTTGGTGTGTCTTGGGGGGGAGGATGGGGGGGGACTAAAGCTTGCAGACCTTAATAGATCGAAAGATCTTGCATTAAGCAGAGATTACAGAACAAGATGGCGAGGAAAAAAAATCTTTTTAGTGGTCATGAATACAGGGAGGCATGCAGTGAGTCAAATTTGGAAGGTAGTAACCAAGAAAATAATGGTGAAGAATAACTGGCTTAGGCAAGAAATGAATCTGAAATTTCCATTTGGAGAATTTTTGTAAAGTACGGCCAAGGACTGTTTCAGTGTGGAGGAGGGAGACAGATGCGTGTCCATTGAAAGAAGAGAGGAATAGCTGGTCTTGATGGAAAGGAGAGGAAATTAAAGTTTTTGAGGCATTGTGCAACAATGTTTGCTGTTTCCCTCCATTCTGAAAATAGAGGAAGATCAGAAGTAAGCATGCTAGCTGGAGTATGTGAGAGAAAGGGCAGGAGAGGACTGAGAGGTTTAGAGCAGGAGGGGAAGGTGAGACCGTTGTTGTTTCGACCATCCCCTTGGGGGAGTTCCTCTTGGTGTTGGTCAGGTTTTTGAAATTTTTTATTTAATAAAAAAATTACCAATCTGATTATATTTGATTTAAATCCATTTTTTTTTAAATAATTTGATGTTCCTACATGAAATCTATTACAATAGGATATTATTTACCATATTTATGAGATAAAAAAATAGAATAAGTGAATAAAAATGCAATACTAGCATGAAATACAGATGAATTTGCATACTATTTTCACTATTTTCTGTGATGACATTGTCACACTAATGGCATATGTCTATAAGTGTGTTTTTGCGAACCTTTGCCATGCCGGTCTTAGACCGGTCTAGTCTTGCACTAATGCTCGCAACAAACAGGTCCAGACGGCCCTGTCCCATTTCGTGTTCCTAATGGCTGGGATCGAGTGGGCTGTCTTACCGTCCCTGCCTAATGAGGAGGAACCGTATAGTTTTTTGTCACATGAGCACCCGCTACTTCAGAGCGGTTGGGTGATGCGATCTTCATTATTGAAGTTAGTGGAGACAGAATGTTGTGATGTTTAGGGCAAAATGCCAACAAAATTCTCCAATGACTTTTTTCCCAGGAACAAGCGCTGAATGGACAAGGGAGAGTCATCATGCCGGCTGCTGAACCTAAAGCAGACCTTTAAGCGCATTGACAGCAAAACCGACCTTATCCCTCAGCCTAGAGATGTCCACTTAGAACAGGTCATGTCATTTAATCCAGCATCCTGCAACTGTTCCTACGCACTTTATTTGTCGGTGCAGAAAGGAAACAAAGATAGGGGGTCCTATAGGACAAGCTATTATGCAGGTGACAAGACCAAGAGCACTGCTTTGTCCTGTTCCAATGGACTCGGTGTCCAGTGCAACGTTCAACTCTTTGCGTCCAGGTTTATCATGTTACAGCCTTCATACAATGGCTTTCTTGCTCTTCTACTCCAGAGGTGCACAGTTTGAGAAAAAGCTCTGCTGCAACAAGAGGGACCGATTATTCCAGGACTCACCAGAAGACTTTGTACAATATTTTGCTGACAATGTCGACCAGAACCTATCGATGGTAAAGTGACCCTTTCCACGGGATTGGATAATTGCCTGCATCCACCCCATCGAGTCACGTTCAGCTACAATCGCTGTCAGCTAAACGATGAGGAAACTGTTTAAAATGACCCTCAGTTACTCTTTCAGAGGTGGTGATTGCAGAAACACAGGCTGAAACAACTACCTGAGGCTCTAGAGTTGAACTTTGTGGATATCCAGCCGAACTGTTTGAAACAAGAACATGTTCTTCTCACCTGCACACAAGCCACAGTAGCGAGGAGCCGATATGGATGTAGCGACTGCAGGGAATGGTCCCATGACTGTGTGGGTTTATTCTAGATGGAGGTGCCTTGCTACAGAGAATACCCTGTGACACTGCCAAGACATACAATGCAATTGCACAGAGCTCTCTGACTACATTGAGGGACACGTATAAGCCCATTTGCAATAATTTGTATTTGAACGGATACAGCAACACTCCATCAACCCAAAGATCGTACGCAGACAAGAAGAATGGCCCGACCTGGAAGAAAGGTGACCTTTCACTGGGGGGCTTGGTCTTAAAGTGAAGAAGCACGATTTTTCTTATCGAATTCCGAAAACAAGCAGCGATTCATACAACCTCCTCGACTGAGAAACTACGACAGCATAGAGTCGAGGTTCCATGCACAAAGCGATGCAGATCTGTTGATTGTCCAAACCGGCTGTTGCTACATCACAAAAGGTTCCCTACTGTAACTTGTTGTGATGACACAGACTTGATTTGTACTCTTCCTTTGTGTACGCGGAAAAAATGGTTAAATACTTTGACCCATGAAATGGCGAAGAGTTTTTACGCGTTTGAAATAGGAGGGGGTACAGTAATATATAAAAACTAGATTAACCAAAGTGAATCATTTTCCTCCACTCCTCTTTCTGAAATCACTATATGGAAAATATACTGTGATAATATTTATATCGGCGATCGCCTGGCCGGCCACGAGGCTGGCAGGAGGTGAAGAGTAAGGGAGACGCCATATTATTTTTAGTACCGGTCAACATCACGTGTCGAGTTGCAGGGGAGGTGTGGTTCTCACCCTTGGTAAAGGTATGTTAAGGCACAAAGTGTTGGTAGAATTTAATAATGTATTCATTGAGTAATTATCTGTGTTAACGTGAGAACTACTGGAAGGTGTTTTCATAGGATCCCAAGGTAGCTGTGGACCTGTGGAGGAGACAGCTTGATAGCTGGGAAGAACACCTGGGAACGGTTTTTTGAGTGAACACCAGGATTCAACAGCAAAGGATTAAGTCTGATATCTGGAATGTGTGGACATGTGATTCTTGACTCAACAACTTTCATTGACGGGAAATGATTTAGAAATTAGAGAGGATACTTGGTGATTAGTTCCGGGTCCACGGGCCATATTAGCGTTGTGTCCAAGGTGATAGCATTAAGAGTGTTATTACAGTAAGGAGGTGACGGGAAATTATTAGAATTAAGGAGAGTGATAATTGTTATTACGTTCGGGTCCAACGGAGCTAATACTACGTCGTGGTCGATGTGCTTAAGTGTTAAGCATTAAGAGTGTTTATTAAGTGGAGACATATGTTTAATGAATTATGTAGGAATGAGTGGGGAAGTATTACTTGTTTTATCATTAAACTGAATAAAAATAAAACAAAATCAAGGAAAATATAACGAGTTATCTTTTACCCCATTTAGTTCTAAACTTATTCTATTAATCTTAAACTTTTTTTTCCCACTATTGTGGGTGGTGGCAGCATATTAAGCCGAAATTGTGGGAGCCCTCTGACTTAACACGTCAAAGCATAAATGCGACAAGGGGGCACCCCCACATTTGCCTACCATGCAAAAGATGCTGATTTCTTTACTTCAGCCAGACCCAAAGCGGGCAATCCATCAAGTTGCCACAAGTACTTGGATGGTGAGAAAGGCTTCGCGGTTGTTGGAGATATTGGTCACCACGGCAATATTCCCTCTTTCTTCAATGCCATTTTGGGATGTGACACTACTTCAAGGAATATTTGGGATGGTAAAAGCTGGTCGCACTGACGTTGATGAAGGAGGACTAAATTTCCGAGAGCAAGCAGAGGTGTTCTACAAACTCAAACTCTACAAAGAGAACCTGTTGTACAGGCCGGGAAAAGGCTTTGGTGCATCTTCAACGGTGTGGAGATGATACTTTTGAATGCTGTTAGATTACGCAAGTTTTCAGATACTGTTGCACGAAGCAGATCTCTGTGCTCCATCAGAAGCTCCCACCCACAGTCAGCAGCTGCAAAGTTCCACAGCCTCCGAGTGTACCACCAGGTCCCAGAGTGGAGGAGCAAATTCCCTTAATTCCAGAGGAGTGGGCGTGGAAGGTTTGTGAACGGAAGACTTGTTCCAATTCAGACTGAAAAGGACACTGCTCCCAAATCGCTGCTGGAAGTTACCAGGTGTCAGTGTAAGATGATTGCAGCACTTTAAAGGTGCAAGTGCCGTCGTCAAGGTCTTGACTGCTCCATGGCTGCTCAAGCGCAGGGAAAACTGTTCAAATAAATTACGAGATGAAGAGGATGAGAAATCGGACAAAGAATAGGTTTATTGGTCACGCGAGTAATTGGTCCGTATTAGAAGTCTGGTAGTTTCAGTCTTTATACAGCAGAATAAAAAATTTGATAAACTATTTTTTGTCTTTCATAGCCCTTATAATGAGGACATGTAATGCCCAAGATACATAGGGTTCAATGCAAGTACCGTTTTTTGCCGGCGCATAAGGACGCAGTTTTTTCCTTAAAAAGGAATGCAAAGTTCAACCTGCGTCTAATGCGGCCATATTAGCGAATGAGAGGTGGGGGAAAGAGATGCAAAACAGCCGGTGGTGTATTACTAAAGGGGTCTGGAGTGATCTTGTGTTGAGCAGTAGTTTACTGAGCACAAATTTGTAACTGAATTATCAACAGTAAGGCCATATACTAAGAAAAGGTTGGAGTTTAAGAGAAAATAAGAGCTGGGGCAACAAGATAGCGATTGTTGCTGCCAAGATGGCCGTGTCAGATGTAAACATCATCCACCCCAGCTGCTGCTCTCTATTGTAAAACGTCTGATATCTCAGGTCTACCGCTTCACCGGGGGAAACTTCACTCGGCGACGCCTGCGCGCACCCAAACCATGTGTCATTAACCGCCCACGGACGACTCCTCCCCGCACCCATGGAAAAGACAAACATCCTGCATATTATATTCGCCTCACCCCGCATTCGGCTCGGGCCACACAAGTTGACACAACAGTTGGAAGGAGATGATAGGAGGCAGGCAAAAAACAATGTTGGAATTTTTGCTGGAATAGATTGTTGATAAATGGAATAGTGAAACAAAGAGCTGTTAGTTTTTTTTGAAGGAGTGTGAGCGGTGAGAGGGAGGTGTAGTATCTTGGGGAGTCTGTCTATACACACAAGGATGGAGAAAGGGCGTCGTGGCTTTGTAGTCTATTTGACAGTGAGTCATTGTACAACGTGGGGAAAGAGGTGCGTGGTGTGGGTCTCTGTGTGTCCTGTCCTGACTGGAATTACTGGCTGATGTTGCAGTTGTGGCCCAGCGAGGACAAGTCGGGTCAGCGTCAGGTCACCCTCGTGCCTCTAATCCTGGTCCCAGACAGGGGGGTGGCCCAAGCCGATGCAGGTGTGTTGTGCGTGTTTTGTGTTAGCGCCGCTACAGTGGTAAGCAAGGTGGGATAGGAGACAGCATGGGCCTTTTTTACCACCTTGACCCCTCAATCCTCACCCCTGTACCCTACGGATAAGGAAACTGTATGAAAGAGTGCTAGTAAAAAGGCTGCAATGGTACCTGTAGGGGAAAGGACAAAAATCTTCCACACGGTACACCAAAACCAAGACCCATCACGGCGCCACACCGTCCGCCTCAAGGCCGAATCACCCATACCATCATGGGAAATTGGTGGGCAGGGACCGTTCCCCATCACAAACCGTTAGAATTTCTTACATTCAAACAAATAGGGCTGTTACACTAAACGGTGCACCGCCCCTCACCCGGGTCCAATACATCACTGTCCTGTCACGTAACAGTTTTCTGGGGAAGAATATTTTAACGTAAGAGACGTGCCGTGCTGATAATTGTCGTTTTCTCAAGGCTTTATGTACCCAAACAGTGTCTGTTAGAGTTCAACTCCTCTTCTTCATCCAACAGAAGTGCTAAATTTAAAGCACATTTATTCAACCATAACCTCTGAGGCACCATGTCTGCTTAGTGGGTGAGCAGGAACTGCAGAAAATGATGGAACCGTGACGAATAGTGTGAATACAAGGCACGGCTGACGGAACGCTGCCGTGGGTTTTTAGAGTGGTGAACCAGCCTTTAACTGTACCTTCCTGAAGAAGACTAATCAACCCTCGCGACTGTGTAGGATTCATAGGTGTAAACCAGGCTAATATCGTCGATCCCCGGAAATGGTGCCCTTCAACAAATTTCAACAATAACAACAGGTAGAGATGGTTACCTTATAGTGTTACCTAAATATCTTCGTAAATTTGTATTATTGGGCACCCCCGATTTCGAGGCCGAAACTTAATCCTCCTTTAATAGTTTTGATGTGTTTTGAATTAATCTGGCTCTCGTTTTTGTCGGAAAACAATGTTTATTTATAGTGTAAAGTGTGTGGGGGTGGGCAAACCTGCCCCTTTTAGGTCCGCCCCGCAAACATTGCTACGTTACATACTGCCATAGTATTGGGTTTAAATTTTCGTTTTTTTCTCTATATCATGTTACTAAACCAAAACCCCCCCTCCTAACCAAACCTAATCTGATTTAACCTAACTTTACTTTTGCCTGAAATAACGGTAGATTTTCGGTATTACGTGTAATGCCATCATTTTTTTATTGCGCCATGGGAAATGGGCTCAAAATACTCAAATGAAAAAAGCTACACGATGATTGAGGTAAAAAGTCCTTGGACTTTTGAAACCCCTACCAAAATAATACCAATATATAAAACTGCACATTTTCCACAAAGTCTAAACACAAAAGCAGAAAAGCAAAAAAGGCATACCTACTACATTAAATCTAAGCTATAATGTCATAGGTAGCAAAATATTAGAATATCAATTCGTGGGGGCATCCTGCAAAATATTATGACCGATTTGGTTACCCTGTCAAATTTCCCCATACATTTTAACTAGTATAATTTTTCATTCACATTTAAAGCACTGTGAATATTGTATTTAGGTACATGCTCATAATCATTTGCTTTCCCCTACAAATCCTTTATTTTTTAAATAACTATTGATAAATGTACGATTTTTTTTTCCCCACAAAAACACCAATATTTTTTTTTTCCTCAAAACCTTGTAAAATAGGGGTGCGTCTTATGCGGAGGTGCGTCTTATGTGCCGGCAAATACGGTAACTAAAAAAAATGCCAAGAGGAATCAAACTGGCAGAGCGCCTTTTTTTTGGTGCAATTATTTTGGGTTTGGGGTGGGGGGTACATTGGTTTTAGGGTATAAGGGAGCAGTGCTATCATAAAGGGTGTGCTATTCTATGGGAAAGAGAAACCCAAAAATCCATTAATACATATAAAATTTGTTAATATAGGTACCATGAAAACTGCCATGATATCTAAATCATGGTTTTGCCTTCGAGATTAGAGGGCTCGTTTTTGCTCCCTCTCAAAAACTATGTTCCACCAATTATTTTAAAATTTTAGATTTTTAATATGATGTTTCTGTTGCAAAAAGTTAACAAAAAAAAACAGGGTTCATTAATATTGCAATTTCCCCCGGGTCAAACCATACCTTTATGGACTAATTCTTCAGTGTGCCTCAGCCCAAAACAAAATTGGGACACAGACATAGTCATCTGTGACCGGGTGGTAAGAGGAAAAGTTTATCCCTAGGTACACTATCTATATCCCCCTCTACACTGTGGCATTTATAGCAACACACACAAAAAGGAAAACTGCACTCTAGAGTCACCCATCAAACAAATCTTAGTGAAGCCTAGCAAGGTTGTTGAAATACATGTCAGTTCATATGAACTTAAAATTTGGTTGTTGAGTCAATGATGGTAAGAAATGGAAATGTTTTAACTTCCTCCACATATAAAAATACCGTATTTTCTCGAATAAATATACAAGATATTATCTCTTATAACAACTGTTTGGAAAGCCTGATTGATTAATTGAACAAGAATAATATGAGATATATTTCACTTACAAGACAGTCATTAGAGTTTTCTTCATGTGATGAATGACTGTAATGGCATCTGACTTGTGCTACAGTGATGCTGTACAAGACTTTGGTGACCTCTCTGTGCCAACCTATTGTTTGTAGTCCCCTTAAGTGTAGCTGTGACCTCAAAGATAGAAATTCATTTAGAAATACAGGCATTCCCCTGCTTACACATTCATTTTACATATAAATCTGTCTACAGTACCTCCCGCTTTCGCGCTTGTTTTCTTCCGAAGGCATAGCGCTAAACTCGAGGATCGCAAAACTGGGGTATTGAAATCACTGAATTTTTTTATTTTTTCCCGGGGGTGGTGCAGAAGTTGGACTTTCTTTCCCACTTTTTTTCCCTTGCTATCTAAAAATACTTTTAAATTGTTCATTGTGTTGCAATATAAGGGCAATGCAATGTATAATTCATCCAACATGTCAGTCTGAAGCAATTTCTTGATTTCATTTTACGTTAGTTACCGTGGAGAGTACTCTTTCAACCATCGCTTGCTGATTGGGGGTTTGCTAGACAAGCCAGGGCATAATCAGCTAATTCGTTGAAGATACATTTTTCCTGATGATGTTTTGTACACTACACACAACAAGAAACAAAAATCGGAAGGAAATTTGACCATTAAAAACACTCTTTAGCTCATGCCACGTGCAATTTATATAAGTATATGCTCTTCAACAATATTTTAATTGTTTGCTACGCCGGTGAGGTAGAGGTCAGTTTGCAAATTGCACACGTTTTTTGTATCTCTTACGAATTTCGACTAGAATTTGGGCCAAAATGGTTTAGCCGTAAAGTTCCCTTTTTATACGTCCAAACAAAACTATGGCATGGCCAAATTTCACGAACTTGGCCACAAATGTTCTTTCATAGAATCGGGTCAAAATTGAGCATGTCAAGGTTGCAGGCAAGGTACCTGGAACTCTTGCTGATCCAAATTTTTGCCGCCGTCGGCGAGTGTTCCTATGTGTGAATTTTTCACGTCGGCGAGCATACCTATTTTCGGCGATATTTTAGTTCTTGATATTGATATTACAGTGGTAGTAGCTATGCAATATAGTATACATTTAATCAGCTTTTACCAGTGTTTCTGCATTCAGGTATTAAATCCCCAACAAAAGTTTGGGACCAGTTAGGTTATGTTATGATGTCCAGGTTGGATTATAGAATTAGCGGGGGTCTAAGGGGGTGCGGCCCCCTGCAGGTCAGGTTACATTACCAATGTCCTTGTATTGTATTAAACTGCAGTTTTAGTGTTTAAGGACAAGTGAAAAAATGTGGTTACAACGTGAAATATAAATCCTCCTTTTCATCTATTACAAGTGAAACTGTCGTCAAAATTTTCCACGTCGGCGAGAATTCTGGGTTTTGGCTTTTCAGTGAAAATTCCAATGGGCGAGTTCCATAAGCCCCATGCAAGGCCTATCAACTTAACTGATAGTCAACCCTCCTTTGTCCTTACCATATATTTCAACACTCAGTAAAACTGCAGTTAAAAAAATACCTACTCCCTATTGACCAACACTGGGTAAATATTCCGCAGGCAGCCGGGACAATGGCACACCATCAAATTCCCTTATTTAACCTAAATAACTCTACAAAACCTAACCCAAACATATCCTAAACCTAACCTAGACTAAACCAAACTAAGTCTAACCTAACCTAGCTATTATTTTTAAAAAAATAAGTGCTATTTTTTTTGGTTTTCCCGTAAGTAAATTTACTATTGCACATTATATGAGCCAAAAATAATAGAGAAAAAGTAATTAGAAGGCTTGTGGAACCTCCAACCAACTCTGCGGAATATTAACCCAATACTCTCGTGACATAACTAAAGGGGCGGTCACACTAGCCAATTTTTACCCGTGGACTGGGCGTCCAATGGCCGTCCATGGCTGAAAAACTGCCCAGCATCGACGCCCAGCGGTGGACCGGAGCGAATCGTTTATTCGTGGGCGACCCAGCCTCACTATGTCTGGGCAGCAGAGAGGATTGAGGGTCTATAGTATTTAAGCAAGCTAATTGAAGAAAATTATATATCTTTATTCAAGAATAAGGATAATACATCGTAGTAATCCTAGATAATTACATTTTTCTGAGATGATCAACGATGAGGGACAATAAAATGATCACTAAATCAAAGCTACACACTCGCTTGACCTTGGAGCTTCCAAGTATAAACAAAGCCGTAATGCCTTTGAATAAAACCTTTTTCTTTGTGTTATTAAGGATTGCGATGATTCCCGGGAGGAACTCTATGCCCCCTGGTGATGTCCTATGATGCTATCACAGGCGTGGCACCACAGTAGTGAGGGGTAGGGGACAGACGTAGGGGGTTTCGGTTTTATGAAACCATCGATGGGAGTTTTTGCCGAAAAACCAACCGGGGAATTCTCCGCCGACGGGGAAAATTTTTAAACCTTTAACCAGGACATTGGCATCTTACTTAACCTAATGAGCAAGCTTTTGCTGGCATTTCATCCCTGAATGCAGAAATACAGGTAAAACCTAGGTAATAATGGACGAGGACTGCGCGGTCATTTTCAGTAACACCGAACAAATTTGTCCTGCCCCAAAATGGGTGCTTTTTCGAATGGAGATAGTTTTATTTTCCGGAAACCAATAGTTTTCATACAAAAAAAAAATATCCCGAATTTTATGTCGCCGTTTTTCCCTTAATAACCTGAATCTCCATCAGAAAAAGCACTAAAACTTGACCGGGAAAAATGTGTCAGGGTCTCAGATAACAGGGAAGTGATTGATAGAACATACCAAACCCAACCTTAACCTAACCTAACCTTATAGGTTTTAATGAACCTAACCTAACCTTAACCACAAAAGTATACCTAACCTAACCTTATTAGGTTTTAACGAAACCTAACCTAACCTTAACCACAAAGTATACCTAACCTAACCTTAACCACAAAGTATACCTAACCTAACCTTATAGGTTTTAATAAAGCCTAACCTAACCTTAACCTAAGGTTAGGTTTGGTATACTTAGTGGTTAAGGTTAGGCTAAGTTTCATTAAAACCTATAAGGTTAGGGCTAAGGTCAGGTTTGGTATTTTCTATTCAATCACTTCCCGGTTATCTGAGACCCTGACAATTTTTTTTGGTAAAGTTTTAGTGTTTTTTTTATAGAAATTCAGTGTTTTTAATGAAACGGCGACCATAAAATTTGGTGAAGAATTTTTTTATTGTATGAAAACTATTTCTTTCCGGAAAATAAAATTTTTTCCATTAGAAAAAGCACTATTTTGGGGCAGGAAAATTTGTCAGTGTCTCTGAAAATGACCGCGAAGTCCTCGTCCATTATTACCAAAGCCTGATTAAATGTGTAAATTGGGGCCTGTAATATCAAGAAATTTGGGAAATCGCCGCTGGCGGCGAGAGTTCCGATCGGCGACAGTTCCCCGGTACCCACCGCCGATAGGAATTCTCGCCGCCGTCGTCAAGTGTTCCAATTCTTGATATTACAGGACCCAATATCATTTAATCAAGTTTTACCCGTGTTTCTGCATTCAGGGATGAAATACTATCGTTAGCTTGATCAGTTAGGTTAAGTTAGGTGCCAATGCCCAGGGCAGGTTAACATTTCCACGTCGGCGAGAGTTCTAGATTGGTGTTTCGGCGACAGTTCCATAAACACGGCGGTGTTTACTCACGGAAAACTCGGGTGTGCCGTGAGTTGTCGCGTGGATACTCTTAATACCCAAAATATACCGAAATACACCTAAACACATACCAAAATATACCTAAAAATACCGATAATACAACTAAATATTCCGAAATAAACCGAAATACAAAAAAAAAATACCGATAATACACCTAAATATACCAAAATACAAAAAACCCAAAAATACCGAAATAAACCCTAAACACGTTTAAAAAATGTATGTATTATGTCTCTTGATACCCATTTTAGTGTATTGTCATGTATTACGGTATATTTTGGTATTAAGAGAAACGCCGTTGTCCCCGTTTGTTTTGATTTGAGAATCTGCCTAGCACTGGGCTGGGAGGGCGCCGCGGCCAGACAGTAGTGTGACCACTTGCTCTGGGCGCCCAGAAGTAGCTCTGCTCCCAGCCCAGCAAAACGCCCATCCACGGGTAAAAATGGCAAGTGTGACCGTAGCTTAAGGGGGCTACGCCCCGTAAAATTCTAGTGTTTACCCATACTCTCCCACTTCCCCCAAACAAGTTTGGGGACCTGTGGGAATGGGGGGTTTTCGGGTGAGGAGCAAATAATGCGTGGGAAAAACACGTAATTTAAGAAGTTGTGTAAGGGGGGTAAAATTCCCCTAGATCTTGGGTAATTTCCTTTACATCTAGAGAGAAATTTGCCTAACCAAAATTAACCTAACCTAGGGGGGGGCTTGACCCACCGATAACCTAACCTAAACTAAACATATCAACCTAATTTAACCTAAGCTAACCAAAACCAAATCTAACCAAACCCTAACCTACCCAACAAAATCTAACCTAACCTCCTTTAGGGGGGGTTGGGGGGGGAGGGGGGTTCTCGACACTTCGGTCATCATTCTGTGGGGAAATCGGCAGGTTCACGTCTCTGGACTCAGAAGAAATCCAATGAATTTTCCCTAGATCTAGGGAGTTTTTTCAACACCCCTAACTCAAAATACATTGGTTGCGACGCATATTTTGTACCCAGCCAAATATCCCGCATTCCCCCAGGTCCCCAAGCTGTTTTGTGGGAGCGGGAGTATGGGCAAACACTAAATATTACCTACCCTCCCAGAAAAACCACCCCACCCCGCTAGTTCACTAACCTAACCTCACTGGGGGGATTTTGCTCCCCCAGCCCCCCCTTGTGTTATTTTTCATTTCCGACGGCTGTTTTAGGGGTTAGAAATACTGCAAATTGTCAGATCAAAAAGTTGAAGACCGTTATAAATGCGTGCCTTGTAATGCATCAAACTGCAGTAGACCCCAACACTCATCCTTCCTCCTCCTCCTGCTGTAAGCCACAGTAACCCCGTGGTGCATAAGTCCTATCCAGTGTTCCTTGACAAGTCACACCAGTAGGACAACAATGCATAATGATGACAAAGGCAGCACAGGGGCAGGGGCGGTGATGAGCTATGGCGCCTGGCCCTGGCGCGGTTCCCTTTCCTGGGGGGCCTTAAGGTTTTATCCAGCGGGTGTACTTCATGTCTGAACAGTCCCAGGAAGCAGTAAGGGCGGCACGGACACTAACCTGACCCCAAAACTACAGGGAACGGGCCATGGCGGGGTCCCTCGAGGCGAGCCGTGGCGAGTGGCGAGGGTGGCGTCAGTAAAAGATCGTTCATAGTTCCTCTTCAAACTTTGCCTCCTTAGTTAACACTCTTGTCAACTCTCCCTTGGCTATATCAAACCCGTGATCCTGATTCATTGTGTTCTTTTCTGCCAGCACTGTGTTAGGAACAGGAACACTGGAACCACCCAAAACAGACACCAAGGGAGGACGCCACAACCCACGCCACTCCACCATGGGAAAGATTACGGGCCCCTACGTGTGCCCCGGTGGGCCCTGTTCGAGTTTTTTGGGCTCCTTGGGGGTTTAACAATTTTTTCTGTATCATTTTTTATCTGTTCAAAGAAGATAAAAATTGATTCAAAAAAATATTTCACATATAGGTAGATATTGCACTGCTACCGTAGATAACAGTAAAGTCGCCAGGGCCCATACTTATAAAGATTTTGGATTCGTCTAAGGCCCGCCCCTCCCCACTAAACCCCTCACCACCGTCGGGGCTTGCCGACGGGAAGCGCCGTTGCCCGGGTTGTGTCCACACGAACGGTTTTTTTCGGCGGTCACGCGCTTCCTGATTTCAAAGTGAGGAGTTTTTTTTTCTGCATATCGTGTACTCTCACTCGGTTTATGAATAACCACAGGATTTTTAGAAAACTGACCCCAAATATCATCTTCATGACACATTTCTGCATATCATAAGCAAGAAAAATATAAAGAAAAAACCTTTTTGTGTATTCTAAAAAAAATTTTGCAAAAAGAAATAGTGTAGAAACATTTTTCTCACTTTTTTGTCTTCAACTCGCTGCAATTTCCCGACCATTTCTCCCCTTTAATTTTTGATCACATACTCGTAATCAGCTGACTTTCTTGGTTTCTGATGGTATACGGTACATAGCAATGCAAAATATCTAGATGGTGAAAGCTGCCGAAACTTGAAGCATTTTGTTTCCCGGCGCTGACCCCGTGGAGTGACGGGGATGCCCGCCCAATTTAAACCGCTGAATGTTGGCGGGCAGCGCCGACGTTACATTTTGCTCGTCGGCATCGTGTCCACACTGCCACTTTTGAGTGCGAACACTGTTCGACGGGAAGCGCCGACGGTGGGGGAGTGGTAGTGTGGACTGGGCTTTAGACTCGCTCGAGTCTTAAAGTAATCGTCCAGGACCATTTCATCATTCCTGATTTAATGCAATCAACGCATAGCCATAAACGAGTATATCAACAATACGTCGTCACTTTTTGTATCCAGTAAGCCTTTTTTTAAATAATCCGCAATCAAAAAACTGCAAATTCCCCGAGTTTCAAAACGCTCTCAAAGGGTTTTCAGACGCTCAGGCTCAGGGTCGGTGACGTAGCACAGGGGGGCTCATCTTTCCCGCTGTCGGGTAAAACGGAAACGGGGAACACAGATCAAATACAGGGGTTTAAAAAGCTAAATATGCAACTTTTTACAGGAAAATTTGGCCGAATACT
>JACEEZ010013796.1:0-30000 GCA_016584305.1 Chionoecetes opilio
ATATATTTATATATAATATTAAAATATTATATAATATATTTATATATATATATATATAATATTTTAATCGTTAAAAGTGATGCTAGTTCGCGTTTTTATCTTTTTTAAAGATATTTTCTCTTTGTCTTAAAGTGTCTTATTCTCTTAGTAATAAACTGTATACTTCGCCGTCTTGCATTGCTGTAACGTGATTTCGGTCTAAGACCCTTCTTCAGAGCATGTGGAGGTTTTCTCCTCATTCTAAAGGTGAGCATATTTGTTTTGCGTGAGCGCTATTATTGATGAGTCTGGCTGCCGCGCGCGCTAGTGGCGGCGCTGATTGGTAGAAAACTTCTGTTTCTCGTAGATTTTGTCTCCGTATGGGCGACGCTTATTGGTTTTGATCCTCGCTTTGTTTCCTGTAGTAGGCTTTATTACCTTTTTGTTCTTTTCATGCTTGGTAGAGCTTGTAGGCGTTGCCTGAAACTTAGCTTGGAATTGGTGTCTTTTTGTACGTGCTTCTAGAATTGCAAGTCGCCCACTCTGCACACATGTCGACCATTTGCATTTTCTTCTAAAATTAACTTGTGATGATGATGCCATGTTTTTCTGATAGGTGACTTTTTGGCTTCCGGAAGTTAGTTGGCAAGTAATTTTCGTCGAGACGCTTCGTTGTCGTCTGGCGATGTAGATGAGGGGAGGACTTTCACAGTTTTCCTCTTTGCAGTGATCCTATATACACATGGAATTTTGGTTTGTCCCCTTCGTCTGGGCTTGGGCTGTTACGGAAAGGAGGTTGCGGGTGTTTTTGTTTTTGTAATAAATTTATAGCTTTATTCTCTTTCTGGGTCTGCAGTTTTCACATTACGGTTGACGTTTGTGATTATTTCTTTCTTCTTCATATTCTTCAAAATTCTAGAAGCACTGAATAAAGATATCAATCCCAGCTTACGTACGGCAACGCCTACAAGGAGAGAGAGAGGAGGGGAGGAGAGAGAGAGAGAGGAGAGAGAGAAGAGGGAGAGAGAGAAGGAAGAGAAAGAGAGAAGAAGAAAGAGAGAGAAGAGAGAGAGGAATAGAGAGAAGAGAGAGAGATGAGAGAGAGAGAGAGAGAAAAGAGAGAGAGAGAGAGAGAAAAGGGAGAGAGAGGAGAGGAGAGAGAGAAGGAGATAGAGAGAGAGAGAAAAGGGGGAGAGAGAGAGATGAGAGAGAGAGAGGGGAGAGAGAGGATGAGAGAGAATTCAGATCAGATCAACTTTTTTGGGTGGAATAATGTACACATTTGTACAAAATACTATATAATTAAGGTACAAAATAGAAAAAGGGCGCACCTCCCATGCAGGTTGCAGGGGAAGGATTGCCATGATTAATGAAGTTGATAGTAAATTTGTTAAATTACATTTAAATATGCATATACAAAAGACTATGTTTTTTTTACATATATATTTATTGGTTTATTTTATTTATTAAGTCCTTTATGAGGCATTGGCAAAGTATGGTGACTGTTTTTGACTTGGATAAGGTTACTGGTTGTAGATAATAGTGCAGCGGGCCCAGCATAGGAGGCATTGGCACAGTTGCCTCAAAAGAAAAAAATTTTTTGACATTTCTTCATAATGGCGGAGTGTGTGTTTCCCTCTTCTGCTTTACAACAGGTTACATTTTTTCATATTGATTTTTGTCACTGCCAGCTACCTCCCACATGTACTTATACCCTAGCCTTAGCCTACTATAACACACTTGCTGGCGCCTAGTAATTAGTCCATTTTGTATGTATTTGGGGGTTTGACACCCTTTGTTAGGTCCATATATGTAGTGAGAGAGACAGACTGACCGAGCATGCTGTCAATATGTCTCTTATTGTACGTTTCCATTTTCGCACACATTTCTGTTTTTAGACGGCCAAGGGACAGAGGGACCGGAAACCCAACACCATCCTTAGACGTAGCACTGTTGGCGAGTTCACCTGCACGCTCTTTACTCGCTATCCCACAGTGTGTTGGGGACCATATAAAGATCACAGCTCTGTCCTGATACGTTATCTTATACACAAGTTTAATAATTCTGTTCACGAGGACGGTGTGAAGAAGGTTCCTGGATGTTATCGACTGTAGGGCAGTCGTGCTGTCAGAGGCAATGATGACGTCTCCGGCCTCTCGCTTGACTGCTGCCAGAGCCGCTGCTATCCCGAGAAGCTCCGTTTGGGTCAAGGAGCAGCCATCAGACATTTGGATGCTTAGCGCCCGGTGTTCACCCCGGCTTTCTCTCTTATAGTACACGACTCCGGCCCCCGCACGCCCGTCCTCATGCAGCGACCCGTCGGTGTACAGGATATTGGGACACTCAGGTCCAGGGCATTCAATCTACAAAGGAAGTCCTGCCTCATCAGCTCACATGGTACATTACACTTCTTAACCTTGATGGTAGAATAGGACACATTGAAAACTGGCAGTTCCCAGGGGGGGAATTCACTGTTTGTGCTCCCTATCATTCATGTATTTATCAAAATTAAATGAACAGAGCAATTACCTGACTGATGAGAGCCAAACATTAAACTTTTCTTTCCACTTAGGATTGAAGAGAGCCTCATATAACTGACCATCATCATTAGAATTTAGTGATCTCATAATTTGGAGGGCTTACATTTGCTGTACTCTATGTGTGAGAGGTGGTAATCCTATCTCGTGTCCTGCACTATCCTGCTGTGTTGACCTTGGGCACCCTAAAATTATCCTAATTGCTGTATTTTGAATGACTTTTAAGTGCTTTAGATTTTTCTTTTTTGAGACTGTTAGGGTGCTAGAGTTGTAGTCTATGACTGATCTGATTAAGGAAACATATAGCCTCTTAAGGACGGGGACAGACGACCCCACGTTTCCCCCTGCAAACCCAAACCCTTTGCAACGCTAGTCGAGGCTGACAGATGGGGTTTCAGTCTGGTGCCTTTGTTGTGTCTTGTGTTGCAATGCCCAATAAGTACCCATATACTTGTAGTTGGGGACTTCTAAATTTTTCCCTTGTATTTTTGAGGAAGCTTTATCCCGATGCCGTTTATACAGCACCTTGCTTTTCTCTGGGGATATGATGAGGCCGATGGAGTTGCACAATCTCTCCAGTGTTCGCAAAGCGTTTTTTATGCTGTTTGTGATCAGCTTGTAGCACTATGTCATCAGCATAAACATAATAACAACCCCATCAAATTTGAAAGAAGCAATGATATTCATAAATGCTTGAAGAGCATTGGCAAGAGAAGAGAGAGAAAAGAGAAAAGAGAGAGAGAGAGAGAGAGTAGAGAGAGAGAGAGAAAAGAGAGAGAGAGAGAGAGAGAGAGAGAGAGAGAGAGAGAGAAGGAGAAGAGAGAGAGAGAGAGAGAAGGGGAGAGAAGAGAGAGAGAAGAAAATATTGAAAAAATATGGTAGGCCACAAAAGGTGGAACCCATTTATCGGTTAATAAATCTGTGAAAATTATGATTTTTGTTTTTTGGTTTCAGATTTGAACTAAGGAGAAACCCTAACAATTAAAATCAAGTGAGAAATGTTTCGGACAATTGTGCAAAAACGTTCCGTGTCACTGCCTATTTAGAGACAAAATCGTTCAAACGGTACAAAAAAAATACCGTAGGATGTTTAACTTCAACCCAAATTTCCCCAGAGGAACCAAATTTGTCGATGGGTTAACAAATTAAGCCAAGGGAACAGTTAACAACCTCACAAGAGTGTCAGACCTCTTAATGACGCGAAGGGGACGCAAGAACTCAGAATTCAGTGCCGTGAGAGATTCAGTCGGGGTGAGGCCAAAGAAGTCCCCTCGAAGGCGCAGCCAAGAGCTGGGAATTTTCCCGTTCCACTTGGCGAAGAATCTTGTTTCAAGCCTTCAGCTTTACCCATACCCGGATCCAAAATCAACATTAAATCACAGCAGCTGACATGCGCAAACGTGTTGTTATGTGCCAGTGGTTTGTCAAAATATTAGAGATGACCCCGACTTTATCTGACAATGTTTTTGGGTTTGTGACGAGGCCCACTTTCTGCTTTTCCGGCAATATCAAAAGGAGAACAATGTGTTTTTTGGGGGACTCAGTCCCAGATGAAGTGCTTCAGAGGCCCTTGCACTCAGTCAAATGCACAGCCTGGGGGGCAATATCATATCGAAGCAAAGGCATAATCGGGCCATTCTGGTTTGAGGGCGAAGACAACAATGCAGTAAAGGGGACAAAGAACGCTACATTGTAGTGCTTAACAAGTTCTGGAGGGGACTTGGAACTCGCCGTGGTGTGAACAGGGACGAACAATGACTCCAATACGATGGAGCAACTCCACATACAGCAAACATCACGATGGAATTGCTGGACAAAATTTTTCCTGACCGACTGATCACATTCCCCGACCGCATTCACCAGATTTGAACCCCACACATTTTTTACCTGTGGGGGTTCTTAAAAGACCATGTCTATGAGAATCGTTCTCAATCCATTGCTGAATTGAAGCAGGCCATCACCACCAAAATTAAAGCCATGAAGAAGGAAGAGTGTTTCATTGATAAACAATTTCGCTCTCCGGATCCAGGAGACGACACAGTGGTCATTTGGAGGATGTGTTAGAATAAATTCACCTCACATGGCAGGAACTTCGCCCCTTGACTTTTTTTATTGTTATTGTGTCACCTATCAGGTAATATAGTCATTTTTAGTGTACCATGTCTCATTAATGAATGAGTTACGTCAATTGAATGGGTTACACCTTTTGTGGCCCACCCGTTATATGCATAGATACCTAAGAACATAGTAAAGCTACAAGGGGCCGGTAAATCTACACGTGATAATGTTATGAGGGATTAAGGCTGATAAATAAAGTCTAGGATAATTAAATATTGGAGAGGTGAAGAAGATATTTTGAGTAGCTATTAAATAAAATAAGTGATTAACTATAAGACAAGTTGGAGAGGTATCGGAACAAATGTGAAAAAAACACTGTTCCTAAGAGTTGGGACGGGAGTCGAGTCGAGTGAAGGCAAATATCCCATAGCGTTTGTACCCACCCGTTGCACATGTTCAAATTTGTGGAAAAACCGTCGTGTTTCGTTTTCCGCGAGACTGACCAATTTTAGTTCGCGAGTGTACTGACAAGTTTTTCTATAGACACAGAATGCAGCCTTCGTAAGATTGATAGCGTGTCAGGTGTTCTACCTACAATTATGTTGTAAGACATTGGCGGTCTTTATGGAGCTTCAGCCTACATGCCTCAATGTGTAATTACAGCATTTTGTATATTTCAGGTATGCATATTCTAGAAATGGGTTGTTGCGTCTTGCTGTTCTTATTCCTGTTTGATATCATTGAGTTTGGAAATGCACATCTGTGTATGACCATTACAAGTAGATCTCAGGACGGCGGATTCTTTAAGGCAGCACAGAAGAACGACTCTCACCCTCCCTTAAGATATTTCCCAACATACCCACAACAAACCCACACACATCAATCCTGCAAGGGAACTGCAGGTCCAGAAATTTCAACTGGTCGAGTGTTTAGGAAAGAACAACAAATCTTTCTCAAATCTGTCTCGCCTGAGGAGGATACGGTCGCGATCTCACTCATGACTAGTATCGTGACCCGTGAACTGTCTCATTGTGTGCTGGTCTTACTGTGGGACGTGGCATACGCTGGTTCATCTCTCGTCGACCACCTTGTTCACCTTCCCAACCCAAAGCAGGTGAGGGTTGCGGGACACTGTCCTCGATAGGATATATATATATATATATATATATATATATATATATATATATATATATATATATATATATATATATATATATATATATATATATATATATATATATATATATATATATATATATATATATATATATATATATCATTTAAATCATTTAAACTACCGTCCTATAGGTTTGATTTCTTGCCTTTCTAAAGCTTTTGAATGAATGCTTAATAAGAAGATTCTTAAGCATCTATCTGCTCACAATCTTCTCTCTGATCGCCAGTATAGTTTCCGTAAGGGGTATTCTACTGGCGATCATTTAGCTTACCTAACTGAATCTAAGTCATCTTCCTTTAGGGGTGAACATTTTTCTGTTGCCTTTAACATAACACAAGCATTAGATAGAGTCTGTTCACAAATCTTTAATGTCTTCATTCGGTTTATATTCTTCTCTCTGCAATTTCATCTTCAGTTTCCTTCTAAACCGTCATATTGCAGCTACTGTAGACGGACATTGTTCTCCTAAGTCTATCAATAGTGGTGTTCCTCAGGGTTCTTTCGTATCACCCACTCTCCTTTTATTTTTTATTTAATGATATTTTAAGTCTAACTCAATACCCTATCCACTCCTACGCTAATGATTCTACCCTGCATTTTCCAACGTCGTTCATTAGACGTCCAACTCAACAGGAACTAAGTGATTCACGAAGACATGCCAAAGAGCGCCTAACTTCTGATCATTCAATAATTTCTGATTAGCGCAAAGAAACCTTGTGTTGTTTTGCTAAAAAGCCTCACAAAAAACTTTTTTTATACCTATCTACTCTACATACCTTCCAACTATCTCCTCATCATCATAGCACTCAACTGTCTCTCCTTCTACGGAATTCATTTATCTGTTCAATACTTTACAAAAAATTGAACTGAACTCTCTATTTCATCTTTACTAAAAAAAAAAGCTTCTATAAAATTATATGTAAAAAAAAATAATATAAAAAAAAAAAAAACAACCAGAAGATTTTTGTATTACGATTATATATTATATAGCTACATAATAATAATAGTATATATTTTAGTTATAAATATGATTAAAATATTATTATATATATATACTATATATATATATATATATATACATATATTATATATTATCATATACTAGCCGCAAGCCGCCTGCGCGGACTTTTGCTACCCCTGCGAGGGCCTATTTGTGGCCTTCGGCCCACCAACATCAAACTCTCCAATACCTCTTCTACTTTCCTGAATCATGGATTACAAATTATGTATATAACGCCAACCCTATTACCATCACCCCCCCACCCCACTCACACCATTACCACACCCCCACCCATTCACTCACCCTTTATCCCCACCCCACCAGCCTATCACATCCCTCATTAATACAATCACACACACCACAAATGCCTTAAACCAATTACCCTCCCCCCCAAATCTATTCCCTCACCATCACCCCCCACCCATTCACTGCCCCATCACCCCACACCACATTAGCCACACCCCACCCATTCCCCACTTACCATATTACCATCACCCTACATCAAGGTTTCCTCAATTCTCCAACTCACTTTTTTTTTACAATTCTCGCTAATAGGCTGCTAAATAAAAATAGTACAAAATGTAACTTGATCAATCTCATAATGGCTTATAAACCTTCCCCTCTCGAGCCGTTCCAAACTGTGCGCATATAGGGGATTCCGCCACAGGGACGGTACCTGGAGCGGACAACATATACAACACACACACCCACACTTTCGCTTAATTTTTCATAGCTTATATATACCTATATATACTATTATTATTTATATATTCTAATAATATATATAGCTATATATCTATATTAATATATGATATATATATGTATCATTATGTTGTCCTTAATATCATAAAAGCTTGTTGATAGAGCTGGCACACACATTTAATTTCATAAACTCTTTTCACTTTATAATCCTTCTCCTGCACGTTTCTCTCATATTTCCTTTAAACTGTATATTGCAATTATATTTATATTAGACAGTCATTGATCTTCTCTTAATGTATCAATTGTGGCGTCCTCAGGGCTCTGGCATGTCACCCCCATTTTTAGTATTCTTTAATGATCTTCTAATCAACTCAAAGCCCTATCCATTCCTACGCTGTTGAGACAATCCTGCATTTTTCAATGCCATTCACTAGACGTCCAACTCTATATGAATTAAGTGATTCACGTTGGGATGCCACGAAGCGCCTGACTTCTGATCTTTCATAAATTTCTGAATGGGGCAAAGCTTACCTTGTTTTGTTCTATACTTCAAATATCCAATTACTTCACAAATCTACTCGCCATCTCTATCTAGACAAATATAACCTCTTATGCAATGTTCAAAATGTCTCCCTCCTCTACAAGGCACATTTTTGGTCTATCCAAAACGAAAAATCTCAACTTGAAATTTAACATAAATCTCTTGCTAAATTAGTTTGTTTCTTAGAAGTTAGGTGTCTTGTGGCGTCTGCTTCCATTTTTTCTCATTCTCAGCTGCCTGCTTTGTACAGGGGCCTTATCCGCCTATGTATGGAGTACCTCTCTCCTCTCTTGGGAGGAAATATAATATATATTATATATATTATATATTATTATTATAATATATATATAATATATATATATATATATATATATATATATATATATATATATATATATATATATGATGATAAATATGGAGTATGCAGCAAATTTGATAAAAACACCATATGTGATATAGGTTGTTGGGGTGTTGGACGGCACAGAAGTTGGTAGCCTGCTGTGGCAATCGCGACAGTGCCGAGGTTACCTCCTGCTGCTAAAAGACTCATCGCTTCTCATGCACCTTGCTGTCAACACCCCTCATGATGCCTGGGATTATTCTGGCAGGTGAGTTCAGGGCTCAGGATATAGCCTAGTTAGAATCAGTGAAGAGAAGGATGATCAAAGTGATACAGGGGATGCGCAACTTTAGTTATGAGAAGAGATTGAAGCTATATTTAATTTTCACTCCCTCGAGGGGCGTAGAGTAAGGGGCGATCTGATCGAAGTTTTTAAGTGGTTAAGGGGATACAATAAAGGAAATGTAGGAAAAGTTCTTACGGCTAGTAATCAGGGTAGAACAAGAAGTAAACGATTCAAACTGGAAAAGTTTAGATGATGAAGATGATGATGAAGCTAATAATGAAATAGGGAGAAACGGGTTTACAAATTTGGGTTGTAAATTATTGGAATGGATTCAGTCGTCTATTAGTTAGTGCAAAGTCAATAGGGAGTTTTAAAAGGAAACTAGACAATTTCATGGATGGGGATGAAAGGTGGATGTAGGTAGTGTTAAGTAACAGGAATTACCACGTTTTCTCAAGGCCTCTTGTAGCTTCCTTATTTTCTTATGTTCCTAAGTTCTTATGGAATTTATGTACACATTTCGGATACGTAGTGTCCCTCACACCCACGGTAGCGGGAGGGAGGAGGTATTTGAAACAGAAAACAAGACATACAGCCTTTGAAGGATACCAAAGTTCATTCATTCCCTCTGGACAGGTCGTGGCAATATCTCCCTGTAACAAATTGTAACTGTATCATGCACAGGTTGAAAAGAAAGCTCCTGGGTTCATTTCCCAAAGACGTGCCTAAAGACCAGACAATTATTCTCATATCAGCACCATTATCATAGCCTTGGTCCCTGATATCTTGTAAATTTATACCCAGTGTCACTAACTTCTCAAGAAGAACATTCAGGAGACTTTTTCCTGTACTTTCCTTCACCTCAATGAATTCAATAAAATGCTCATATATTCTAACATGAACTGTTGACTGTGGAGCCATCAGACACATATCTAATTGTTAGAAACAAGTGCTCTCTATGACTAACATCTGGAGTACAATCACGTATAACAGCAAAGTATTTTGAGATCTTTATACGGTCAATAATAGTCTTCTGAACTTTGTTACCCATCAGCTGATTCAACTCATTCTGGATATGCTCGCCAAGGTAATGGTCATGGATCTCTTCATCCTTGATTCGTCGCTGGTTTTCTTGCATGACAGGATCAAACTTGGCAATCAGTTGGAATAGGCCAAGAAAATTACCATTTTTAGGTTCAAAGAGTTTATCAACATATCCTTGCAAAGCCATGTTATGTTCTGAAAAAAACCAGAACAATAGCAAGGAGGCGCTGAGAAACATTTTGCCACTTTAGCTTTTCATCATTGATTCGCTGCTGATGAACTGCATCCAAAGAGCAACCAACCCTTCTTTAGTCTTTGCTATGAAAATTAAGGTCCCCCCCCCCCATTATTACCGGTGCCCCCCTATTTTTACACCCCTTGTTCATCCCCTTGGCAGGGATGGAAGGGGACTGGGGAGGAAGGGCATACGGAGCGGAGGGAGGGTGGCTCTGTTAGTGGTGGTCACAGGGCAGTGATGAGACAGGCGGTCATAAGAACCGTTCGCGTCTAAACGGAGATATTTAATTTTTTATTTTATATTAAATGAGTCTGCTAGAGTGCGACTGTGGTATGACCACAGACTTTTGTTCTTATATTAATAACAACCTAGAATTATCGTACAAATCGTACGATAATAGGAAGTCGTATCGTACATCGTACCGGAGGTAAATTTATCGTACATGTACGATAATTATCGTACGTATAGCAACACTGGGCCACGCATGTGTGCAGCATGGGTGGGTTGGCGGATGGCGAGAAAAACTCGCTCCGTTGCCTGGCAACCGTAATGTGGTTGGATGCCAAGTTAGCCGTCGTAAGCAAATAACAAAAATTTAATATATTTTTGGTCGGATAGCGCGTTGTTCGTAACTCAAATACATCGTATGCCGAGTACCCCCATATATATATATATATATATATATATATATATATATATATATATATATATATATATATATATATATATATATATATATATTATATATATATATATATATATATATATATATATATATATATATATATATATATATATATATATATATTAATATATGATATATATATATATTATTATATAATATATATATATATATACATATATTATGTATATATATATATATATATATATATAATATATATATATATATATATATATATATATTATATATATATATATATATATATATATATATTTATCGATATACGCAATATATATATATATATATATATATATATATATATATATATATATATATATATATATATATATATATATATATATATATATATATATATATATATATATATATATATATATATATATATATATATATTATATATAATATATATAATTTCATTTCACCCTCCTTGGCATCCTTGACCCCCAGGTTCAAGACTAGCTCACAGTGGACGTCCTATCTTAAAATGCACGGTTACTGTTGTTGTGTGTGAAAAGCGAAACCCGCGAGAATCCTTGTATCGGGTATTAACATGATTTGGCTCTTGTCTTTGGTAAAGCCCAGGAAGCATAGAATGTGGAGAAATATTCACAAATTACAAAAATCTTACATTATAAGACTTATTATGATATGGGATAATATTTCTTAGAAGAACAGTATTATTATACGTATGAATGAAATAAAAAATATGATCACTCATATGTTAACAATATTCCATTAAATATCTCATGATTTTAATTTTGAATAATTTGCTAGGTTTGTGGTGATGGGACTCAGCAGGGAACAGCTGAACGCCTTCACCCACACTGGGAAGGCCCGCAGAACCGAACACATAGTAGGCATTGTGCAGGTGAGTCAAAATCTATGCACCAAATATGTATGTTTTGTATATATAATTTGTATTGTAAGAGAAGTGATACACTGAGAGTGATGCTGTATGAAATAAATGTTTTGTTACAGAGTCAACAACGGGAGTACACCGTTTTCATGAACCTATTGTACGGCGAGCAACGATTAGGGAACGTGTTTACCTGGCAACGCCCTTCCTATCCCATGACGCAGTCCGATACAACCTCAATACGCCCTCTTCTCGATGCTCCATTACACGCAGACCTGTTTCCGGATAAATTGAAAAATATGCAGGGCGCCATACTAAATGTATGTAACAAAATTAGCGCATTTTACAATGAAACTACTGATTGTCGTAATGACTAAATTTACACTTTTGAAGACCCCCCCCCCCTCACACACATACCTATGCACGTAAACGAGCCTTCTTTACTGAAGAGAGGTTTTAATCCGATGGCCTTCTTGTGCTAGCACACCAATATAAGCATTTTACCTTACAACGCATTTTGTTTAATCTAATATAAGGCAAGATACTGTTAATTGTCGTATCTGCAATTGCTGCTATTGCATACGGTCTTGCTTGTGTTCCTTATCTCAGTATGCGTTTGGGGGTTCAAGGAACACTTTTTTGCTTTTTCTATTAAAATTAGTATTTCGTTACGCAGTTACAATTATCTCACAATATAAATCCTACTAACAAGGTAACATATTATTGCTTAACACTCCCTAATTCACAATGTTAATAACACAGCCTAATTCACAAAATCCTAACCATAGCACATTCTAACACATATAAATTTGGCTGCATGATACTCCTATATCAGATGACTACCTCAGAGAAACCACTTCCACTCACCTTAATAGTGCCCATATTGTATCTAAGAAATCTTAAAATATAATTATGTGTTCTTTTCTCTAAATCACTTTATATATGGGCATCGTACTTTATGGTATTTGACAAGTATAAGTCATCCTCACCAACTTTTTTTCCCATACTAAACCATTATTGGTCCATCTTCTCACTAAACACTGATACACAGACGTCACAGGTCTATTTGGTCCTTTTTTTCTAGACACACTTTCACAAATTTCATAAGTTTACAATTGGTCTCTGTTCCTAAACTCCGCCCATCTATGCACCTGCACAATATATTACCATCCACAATTAGTAATTTGTCTCCCAAGTCCCGCCTTCGAGGTAAATTCAACAACTTTTATCTCTATCATTGGCCAAATCCTTTATAGGCCACACCTACCCCAAGTTCCTTTCTCTGTATATGGGGCAGGCCTAAGTATGGTAGGGGAAGCGTACATCTGTTTGCATTTGTTTATAAGTGCCCCAACATGAGCCTTAGGTCATTAGCCGTGTCTTTCCCTTCTTGACATCTGTTTTTATACCCTCACGGTCTGTTTATAGCTTCTTTCCTGTTAATACAGGAGTGAGGCAAGGGTGTGTCCTTGCCCCATCACTTTTCAACACTTGCATGGACTGGGTATTAGGCTAAGTTGTAGATCAAAGTGATTGGGAGCATCCCTCGGCAACACCATGATCACTGATCTTGTTTTTCTCGATGATGCAGTAATACTTGCTGAGTCGCTGGAGGTCCTGGTAATGGCTCTCGAGGTGCTGCACGTTATGGCAAAGCCTTTGGGACTTGAGGTCTCCTGGCGTAAGACCAAGGTCCAGGTGTTTGGAGGCTTACTAGATGAAACAGTACAGTCTGTTCACGAGTGCGGTGAGGACATTGATATCTTGGAAAGTTTTACATACCTCGGTAGCGCAGTCCATAATGACGGCGGGTCACGTCAAGAAGTCTTACGGTGGATTGGCATAGCCCACGGTGTTATGGACTCGCTCATCAGGAGTATTTGGCGTTGTCAGTACCTGTGCAGGAGGACAAAGATCCGGATCTTCAAGTCACTTGTGATCCCTGTCTTACTCTATGGTTGTGAAACATATACATTAAATAGATACTTGAAGAGACGAACCGATGCTTTTGGCAATAAGTGTCTTCGCAGAATCATGGGTATCGCTGGGATGATTACGTGTCAAATCAGCGATTGCACCGTGAAACTGATTCGAGGCCTATTACCTGCATAGTCCGTCAGCGCCAACTTCGGCTATATGGGCATGTGGCACGCTACCCTGACACCGATCCTTCCCATCGGGTTGTATATTTAGGAGACAATCCGGCGTGAGGGAGGCCAAGGGGGCGCCCACAAGGCTCGTGGCTGGGGCAAGTTGATGTTTCTTGTCGAGAGCTGCTTGGTATGGGAAAGGAGCCTGCATGTGGACTACCGCGAGGTGACCCCCGGGAGTGGCGTCGTAGGGTGGGCGAGGCGACGCGCCCCCGGCGTATGCCCCCAATGATTGATGATTGATTTGGTCTGTTTATATTTCAGTTTTAACAACAGCCTTCCTTCCCTATGTCCTTTTCTCCTCTTCCTTTATCATGTATTCCTCCCAAGCATCTGCATTCCTATTTTCTTCCTTTCGACGCGCTGAATGGTGTTGCAAAGCGGCTGCAACATAATGAAAAAAGGGTGGGGATGAAATAATTTGCACGAAACAGTAAAATTAACAGAGAAAAAAAAAAGAGAGAGAGAGAGAGAGAGAGAGAGAGAGAGAGAGAGAGAGAGAGAGAGAGAGAGAGAGAGAGAGAGAGAGAGAGAGAGAGAGAGAGAGAGAGAGAGAGAGAGAGAGAGAGAGAGAGAGAGAGAGAGAGAGAGAGAGAGAGAGAGAGAGAGAGAGAGAGAGAGAGAGAGAGAGAGAGAGAGAGAGATTCATTAATTGATTATTGAGGATAAGGTGATTCAAGAACAAGGTTATTGTCAGTCAGCCAATATGTATGTTTACATTAAAATCACTTAGACGACAAAATTAAATCAAAATAGATTATAATTGAAAGTTATCCATATAGAAAATGGTAGAATTTTATGCTTATGAGGAGACCAGCCTTCTTTATAACATAAAGCACAATTATCTTTACACCAACTGCTATAGATAGGCATCTAGGAGAGGGAGTAGGAGCCATCCTCCACTCTGTATTGTACATTATCAAATATATCGGCCACGTAGCTTCTCAAGATTAGGGGACTCCACGAGTATGTAACGTATCGTCAATGGGACTATACAGTCTTCATAATTTGTAGTAAGGGTAAAGGCCCCCTCTTCCATCCATGCGTTAACTTAGTGTGGCCGGTACGGAAGCGTACCAGCGCCGTCTGTCTACTGCAAAAAATCCCTCCTTATCCCGCTCATCGACGTTTTGGCGAATGATTCGTGACATTTTATGACCGATAGCTGTCCATCACCTTTGCCAACACCTGCGGGTATTCCTAAGGTATATTTGTCGCCAGTCTGGTAGGACTGGGAGAACCATGGTCCCATGGCCCCCTTAGTGTTGATGTCAAAGTGATTGAGCTCGAGGTTTGTGCTCCTCCCCCTGTACCTTCGACACGCTCTATGATGTATTTCCACGCAGGTGTGTCCGTTGCTATTATGTGTTTACGGATATGAGTGAGTGTGTCATTCACCCATGGCCTTGTCCATACGAGTCAGACACGCGATCACCAGTTTCACCCTCACTGTGCGAGCTTGGAGCTCATTATTTCCGATATTTGGGTAATGCTGGGACCTCACACACCACACACTCCCATCCCCTTGTTCAAGGGGGACAGTAACTGCATGAAATTTTCAGTGGAGAAATCGCCGGGAATGAGCGGGACCGGAGATCGAACGCCGGACCACAGAATGGTGTTAGACGCCCTAACCACCGAGGCGTTCGGTGTGTGTGTGGAACACACACACCGTTTTGTTTCCATTACGGTGGAAACAAAATGTCTTGGTCAACCTATTTGGTATATTATAATGACCAAGAACAAAAGTAGTGTAAGTACACGACAGCTTAACGTAACGCCGGACGGAATCATGTTCACTCGTTGTGATACAGACAGCGAATGACGGGTAACATTCCACCCCGCGGCAACGCCGGCCGGAGAAAACACATCCTACAAATAAAGTTACCGTACAATGATTATTATACAATGAATATGACCATTACATCGCTCGGCCACAACCATACTGTGCCCACAGTGTCACGCAGGTCACTCGAACTAACGAGAAGGGGCAAGAAAAAACATACAACGGCGAGAACAATAGCAAATAATTTGGAGAAAATATACCCCAACAAAATTTAGAAGAATAAAACTCTGCATCATTGGCAGAAAAAGTGTGAAATAACAAAATACCACAGACACACGACCTACATTGGCATAAAAAGTGTACTATAAGGCGAACAATGAAACACCACAGACCACAAAAGCTACATGGCCACAAGTGTGCTGCCAGGCAAGATAATGAAGCATCACAGACCACACAACCTAATAAATAATTATTATTTATCGCTACCAATTCAATTTTAGCACACTTGTGCCCATGTAGGTTGTGTGGTCGGTGTTGTTTCATTACGTGTGTTGTATTTTTTTGTGTGTGATATACTTGCGTTAAAGTCTCGTCCGCCGTCCCGTTATTAATCACTTTGCCGTACTGGCAAATAACGGGACGACGGACAACACCCAAACGCTAGCAAATCACACACAGAAATGTATAAAACCCTATAAAAAATATATACTCCATATATATTTTTTAAATATCAATTTATATATATAAATATTTTTTATTATAATTTTTATTCTTATTTTTTTTTTATAATGAATAAAATCTATAAATTATTATTCAAATTTTTATAAAGTTTATAAAACAAAACAATATAAAGCACAAGCACCCAAAAAAATCACGAGCACAGAAAACGGGAGACAGTGTGCGTATGTTAGTTCGTGTGTGTGTGTGTGTGTGTGTGTGTGTGTGTGTGTGTGTGTGTGTGTGTGTGTGTGTGTGTTGTGTGTGTGTGGTGTGTGTGTGTGTGTGTGTGGTTGTGTGTGTGTGTGTGTGTGTGTGTGTGTGTGTGTGTGTGTGTGTGTGTGTGTGTGTGTGTGTGTGTGTGTGTGTGTGTGTGTGTGTGTGTGTGTGTGTGTGTGTATGTGTGAGTGTGTGTGTTTGTGTGTGTGTGTGTGTGTGTGTGTTATTCACCCATGGTCTTGTCCACGCGAGCTGGCTCGCGATCGCCAGTTTCATCCTCTCAGTGCTAGCTTGGAGCTCATTATAACCGAGTTTTGGGCAATGCTGGAACCTTACACACCACACACACCCATCCACTTGGAGCAGCGACGATTCGAACCGCCTATCCACAGAACCCACATAATGGGAGACCAGCACGCTATTAACCTGACCATAGCGCGGTTTGTGTGTGTGTGTGTGTGTGTGTGTGTGTGTGTGTGTGTGTTTGTGTGTGTGTGTGTGTGTGTGTGTGTGTGTGTGTGTGTGTGTGTGTGTGTGTGTGTGTGTGTGTGTGTGTGTGTGTGTGTGTGTGTGTGTGTGTGTGTGTGTGTGTGTGTGTATGTGTGTGATGGCAGTGAAATGGTAAGGTAACCCCACGAAAAAGAAACACAAACATGAAAACTGGCAATACTAAGTAGACAGACATAGACACCCACACAAACGCACAAAAACGGTAGGTTGATGGGTCTACGGAGTTAGTGAAATGCGGCAAGGCTTTATCGTAGAGTGTCTTCCTGTAACCTCTAAAAGTGTTTTTAGGCCAAATCCACCCTTCAAAAATATTTAATCGATATGGGATCAAGCCGCTTACCACCTCTGATATTTGCGACTTTTTTTAGCCTACTCTCATCAAAATTGAATTTATAGTTTCGGCTACCCAAAACAGTCAGACAGATAGACAGACAAACACACGGCTGTCAGTCAGTTATCACTTCTAACATATATAATAACTTGCATAACTATTACTATTGAATTACAACTATTATCACAGAAGTGTAACAAGTAGTACAACTTCCATACAGGATATTTTCATGTACTTAACATCAAATGAACCAGTGTATTTTTAGAAACATTATAAACATATAATTATATATATATGTAATGTATATATAATTATATGTATATCTTTCCTGTCATGTCCGTCGTGAGAACTAGTGACAGCCTGCACTATGATAGCTCGAGGAAGTAGGTCACAGGACAAATGTATAGCTATCAGCATTAAGTTAGGTTCAACGACACTTATACCAGAGGAGACGAGAGGACAGAACACGAGAGGAGAGGGGAGAACATCTCGGATCATCACGCTATCAGGACGTACCTATCACACGCTCCTCCGAGACTCTTTGGTTGTGTTCAAGACATTCATTGTACTGGTTGTAATATCTCTACGCTCCTTAATGGACTTTAAATAAATGTGTACATAACTGGACGTACATATTTAACTCAGCCCAGATAAGTCTCTACAATACACCGACTTATAAATGGTGGCTAAGCGGTGTTAAGATACCCTACGCAGTCTACAAGCAAAACTACAAGCCTCTACAAGAGTTTATCAAACTCCGGCCATTCTACAGCTTTTCCACGTTTATCAAGATTATACGCCGATCTTCATCAAGCAAGTACAACCACAACCAGCCAGTGACAACCACAACCTCAGCCATCTTCAACCAAGTAAACTACGCAACACAAACCAGACAGCAACTACAATATCTACAAGTCTACAAGCAAGACATACAGCAACATCATTCTACAAGAGAGAGTGAGGCAGACACACTTCAATCAACGCAGCACATTCCAAGGATCAAGAGGTCGTCGCATCACCACGACCACCACCCGTCAACACCCACCCTGCCGCCGCCCCAGACAGCTGACGCGACGCTACCCGAGGCTGCCTTACCACACCAGGCACCAAACGTTCCTCGCCCCGGATACACAACACAGCTCTTCTTATCATGGCCCAACGCAACACAACAACAAACCCCTCCCACAACTTAGTATCCCCAAGCAAAAATTCAAGACAAGCTCCATCCCCCCCACAACTAGACACTCCCCACCAACCCTCATTACCCTCCTGCAACATGGCAACACCACCCCCGCCCCTCACACCCTCTGCCTTCCGAGCGCATAACGCTTAATCAGCCCCCCACCCTGCAGCATCCCTCCCTGCAGCCCAGCGCCCTTGACACACACCACAGCCACTACAACTTGCTACCACTACCAGCCGTTCATCACCTACGGACTTGAAAGCGTGCACCAACACCACACAACTCTCTGAGTATTTTATCCATATTTCTTATTTGTGTATGTATAATGTATGTTATTATTTTTTTCTGATATGTCCTCTTTAACAGATTGTGTGTATGACATCCGTCATCCAGACATCAACCCACCTGTGTGTTGATCATCCTTCACTCATCTGGACCTCACCTAATCATACACCAATGCTAGTAGCTAACAGCTAAGTAATATTTTACAGTTTTAGGTGAGCAGGTATACACAATTGATGGCTAACACAGTGGTGTACAGGTACATTTCGTGTTAACACAGTGATTTTCACATACACAACACATTTACGGACAATTTCAACGTTAGAAGTATTATAGTGCTGTTTTAACCTTCATTCCCATTTACAATTACAATGCTTACGATTAGTACATCTGTACAGACTCCGTCAGCGCACTTAAATCATGGTGCTAAGCAAACAGCTATCTATCCCTCATACTATAGGCGAGATTCTAGACCGCATTATTCCCACAACTGTTTCCCTTCAACACACGGTAGGAGTAGATATTCTTCCCGCTATAAGCAACATAAGCATTACACAAGTCCACCGTATCAGGTGAAGCGGCGTTATCAACGTCATGATAGCTACAATTACGCACGTACTAGTTATTTTTGTGTATTTTGTAAAGTTCCAGGACATACTCTGTCACATTGTAGATCAATAGACTACAATAGATACGTAATATACAAAAAACAGTATTGTGTATATCATAAGTCCTGGAGTCATAACTCTGACGAATGCCGTTATTTGCAACACAGGCAACAACACTTATTCCCTCCCGCCGCCGGAAGAAAGTATGGGCGCTGTACGCAACGTCCCTACGTAACACACGTCCCTCATGCAAACTCACACAATGAGAAAATAACGCAGCCTTCACCAGAGATTAACATAGAAAAGTAATATTTTCCTTTACCCGTGCCAGACAAGGTTAAACCTATCATTACAGCTCATACTACTGAACAAACATTTACAGGGTACCTTCTTAGTGACATTACTGCAAATAATGATAACTTAGCCGATGCATTTATAGGTACATCTACTTTGTAC
This sequence comes from Chionoecetes opilio, assembly GCA_016584305.1. Lineage (NCBI taxonomy): Eukaryota > Metazoa > Arthropoda > Malacostraca > Decapoda > Majidae > Chionoecetes > Chionoecetes opilio. The sequence continues at coordinate 19,704 of JACEEZ010013796.1, forward strand.
GAAGTTTTCACTGTGCCTGTCATACACAAGGACGAGAAATTAACTGGTTTTATGGACACAGGTGCAGGAGCAAATATTATGGACATAGATACGCTGAATGCATTACGTAAAGAAACGAAATCTGTCCTATTCTTAGAACCTCCGTCAATCAGACTGACAGGTTTAGATTGCAAGAAATTCCTGTCATTGGTAAAGTATGGCTTAACTTAAATTTTAGGGCATTCCCCCGCAACCCCCCACGGGTTTCCCCCATTTTCCTTTCTTCCCCTGTTTTCCCTCCAAGGGATTTCCCCCGGAGAATGCTTAATTTTCCCCTTCAGGGAAGGTTTATGGAAAAAAAACGAAGTCAAAAATTTTCCTTCCCCTTTTTTAGGTCGCAATATCGTCTGAAAAACGAAATTAAAAAACTGCCCACGGTTTAGGGTGACAAGCATAAATTTTTATTTAAAAGACCATTCCTTTTTAAACCCCCCGATTTTTTTTCCCCTTGAAGATTCCGAACCTTTGGTGTTGGGAGGGTTTTCCAAAGGTGCATTTTTTGGTTTTTGAAAATCATTAATATGAATGCAACAAGGAGGGACGACAGTGAAGACCTTTTATGGAAAAAGACAGGAAAAAAAAAAAAGGAGGAAAAATACCATAAAAGGTCCCCGGGAAATCGCTGAAAGGGCGACCAGATTTCGTAGTACCCCCAACGGCCGTGGGTCCTTATTGGGGCCCCTTTTGCCAGTGTTCCCCATTTTATAAATGAGACCCTGCCACTGATCAGCCAGAGTGTATAGGAGCCTCAGTCTTCCTTAGAGGATAGGGATTTTCCAAGTCAAAGCAAGCCTATTGAAAGTATAACTGAAATCATAAACCCAATTGCCATAAAAGGTGTTTCTTTAGGTCCCCTCAAACCTTTTTTTACCATCCTTTCCTTTGCTCCTGATACAAAATCTATCTCATTCCGGGAAATTTAGGTTACCCCACTAAAAAGTCTATACTTGATGGGGGTTTAAGAAATTTTTGAGGATATGTTATTAAACCCATCCACCCTCATGGAATTTTCCTTATTTTTGACCCCTAAGAAAACAAGCGATTGGCGACCGGTCGGACTTGGGCGCCTCAATATGTTTTCAATTACCGGTATCCTTTCCCGTTTTTGCAGGTTTTCTGTGTCCATGGGGCCCTAAAAAAAGTGTTCTCTACACTGGACCTTGCATGGATACTGGGGTCCAAAAAGATGAGGTATCTAAGGACCTCACAGCGTTTAGTACTCCTTCGGGCCCATTACCTTTAAAAAAAAAGCTCCTTTTGGGGAATTGCAGGCTCCCATACTTTTCAGTACTAACACACTGTTTTCCAGAAACTAGGAGATACAGTTTTGTTTTCCTGGACGTAAGTTATTTGACCCCAGATACAAATTTCTACCTACGAACCTAGACGAGTTTTTTTTCGAAACTCAAAGATGCTAATTTGAAGGTTAAACTAACAAAATGTTCCTTCATGAAGAAACAAATATCTTTCTTGGGTCATGTTTTGGATGCCACAGGATTGCATACTACCACGTCTAAGGTAGATGCAATGATAAATTTTCCAACCCCTAAGAATGTCAAAGCCCTCAGAAGTGTTTTGGGCCTCAGTGGTTTTTACAGACAATTTATCTTGGGTTACTCACGAATTGCAAGTCCACTATCACATCTCTTAAAGAAAGATGATAGAGGTAAATGGTGTGCATTAGCTTATGCCAGCAGAACTCTCAATCCCGCAGAGCGTAAACTATTAAAACCAACATAAAGAAGCTCTGGCGGTCGTATGGTCTTAAAGCATTTCAAATCTGTAATTTATGGGTACAACATTCTTGTTAAAACAGACCATGCACCTATAGTTGAATTATTCAATTCAAAGGAACTGTCAGGCAAATTAGCACGTTGACGCCTGACTATACTAGACTTCCACCCAAAATTTGAGTATCTGCCAGGCAAAGTCAATTTCCTGGCTGATTCATTATCACGAAATATTGCACTTGTAACGGCAACACCTGAGCAACCAAAACCTGACAACCAAATCGCTATTCCCAACATTGAGGAGGAACAGCGAAATGATTCCTTCTGTGCTCCCATTATTTACTACTTGGAGTCAGATGATACACAATTGCCAAAAATACCTGTCCCACTTCCTGAGTTTAGCTACATTGAAACCTTTTGGTGCGATATACATATCTCACGACAGGACAGGAACCTAAACGCCAGGCTACACAGCTGATAGTACCTTCTACACTTATACCAAGATTTATTTTCCTTTTACATGATTCTAGCCTTGCTGGTCACCCTGGGAAAGATAGATGTTTGCACCAAGCACGTTTATAATACTTTTAGCCATACATGCGCCGTGATATTTTTTCACACATAGATAAATGTCAGTCATGCGCTGAAACAAAGGGTTTAGTTGGAAAACCTGCCCTTATGCTACCTTATTCTACACCTAAAGGACCTTGGGAGACAATAGCCATAGACTTGCTAAAACTCCCACTAATATAATCTGATTCTTAATACCTGCTAGTAGCCATTGATAGTTTGGGTACCACTGAAAGACAAAACGGCTCTAACAGTTGCTAAAGCACTTACGGATGAAGTTTTCTTTAAATTCAATACACCATCCACATTGCTCTCGGACAATGGTACTAAGTTTAACAATCAAATTCTCACTGAAATTTGCAAACTATTCAACATAAACAAATGTAACGTAACTAGCTATCACCCTAGCAGGAACGGCATGGTAGACAGACAGAATAGGAAGATTATACAACTCCTGAAGTCATAAGCACAACCTTACAGTTCATATTTGGATGATGGATGCCCCAGGTGTCTGCCACACTTAACTCTTCTTTACACAAGTCTACATGTGAAACACCACATTTCATTATATTTAGGCAAGACAAGAGACTACTTTACACTCTTCTAGAGCAAAGTACACAGCCAATATATAATTTTGATGACTACGTAAAAGTTAGAGTGGCTGATTTTCAGAAAATAACAAACGTGGGCCCCAGGGCGCTATTGATTTGTCCAGAGAGAACATGATTAAATACCAACGGCCATACACAGCAGAAAAGTCAATTGCTATATGTGATGTAGTATACTTTCAGGTACAAAATTACGTCAAAGTTAGATTCTACATTTGAAGGACCTTACAGTGTCATTGCCATTGAGCATGGACACAACATAACTATAGAGCATATTTATAAATACCATGCAAAGACAGTCCATATTGACCAGGTTAAACGAGTAGCTAGAGGATTAGATACAAGAGAAGAATTGCCATGCCCAAATACTAAAACACAGGACACACCTGTAATTATTAATGATGGCACACACGCTGCTACAAATTATTACCGTCACAAATTGCGGTCACATACGCAGAAACAGTAGTGTCATACCATTCCATACCATTCCATATCATTACATTTTATATCAGTTCACCTGATTATTTTACAATTACCATGTATTCTGAATTTCAGTGTGTGTTGTTCTCTTTTTAGATGATGTCTACACAACACACTAAGCCAATTAGTCAGGCAGATAGGTGTAACAATTGTGGGTTTAAACGTACAAGCATGAAATTTGGCACAGTCATAGATAATAGTCTAATGAATAATTCCAGATATAGACCCACCGCGAAAACGTCCTATGGTAGCCGTGGCGGCCATTTTACAAAATGGCCGCTTTTAGTCTAGTGGCTAGATAGGGGTCTCGTGCACCCCCCCGCAAAATATACTTCTCATTGGTGTCTATAGATAGGAAACAATGTGTAGAAAATGATTTGCTATGTTAGATAGTTGAAAAAATGTCCCACGTATCATTTGTATGCAAATTAGTGCCGCCATTACCAAAAAATCTATATTCGCCTATATCTCGGTCAATATTGCAGATAACTGAGCAAATAAGGTGTCTAGACCGATGTTTTGAGGGACAAGGATTTATATTAAACCATTTAAAATGTGATCTGCTTACACCAAAGAGTTTTGCATATGAACCTTAAGAAATACATTTATTAGTGTCCATGTAGTGAGTGATAATACAGGTTTTATTTATTTATTGCAACTTGTTATCGTATCCTATTTGTCCTCATATCTTATCATATCTTTTTTTTTAAGTTGGTGTTTCGAACAGCGAAATGTCTAAAAGTTATCAGCTAGTGGATCCACTGCAACCTAGACAATCAAAGGCGCAGGTACAGACGGATTGGAACAAGTGCGTTTTGTGCCAAAAAATCACACGGGAAAGTTTGCAATGCCCAGCAGAATCAAAACGGCACGATGTTGGAGTTGGTTATTCTACCATTGCCTTCAACATCAGACGTTTCAATGAACTTGTCGAATTACCGATGCTACTAGAATTAGGACGCCTTGATGACGGGAATGGTATTGAAGCTACGTTTCTGAAGAACAATACCAAGTGGCACAAATCCTGCCATACAAAATTCAATAATATAAAACTACAACGAGCAGAAAAAAGGAAATGCACACAGGGTTGCGACCCTGATGCTACTACATCCAAGAAATACACTCGTCAAGTCGCTCATCAGGAAGTGGCATCATCGGATGTCTGTTTTTTATGCGAAGATGTGTCAACTTCCGAACCACTCCGTGAGGCATCAACTTTTCGTCTAGATTCCCGCGAACGAAGATATGCATTAGACTTGCAGGACGAGAGGCTACTTGCAAAATTGAGTGCTGGGGACATGGTCGCACAACATGCAAAATATCATCCAAGGTGTCTTGTTTCACTTTACAACAAAACTAAATCATTACAAGATAAACAGAAGATGGACACAACTGATAAAGTCAACCATGGGATTGCACTAGCCGAGTTGCTGTCATTTATCGATGAAACAAGAATAGATGAAGAGCATGCCCCTGTCTTTAAACTTGCAGATCTCGTCAAACTTAATTCTAATCGTCTACAACAACGTGGAGTGGAGCAGCATGTCAGACAACATAGCACAGAGTAAAAAAAATCGTATCCTGGCCCAAATCCCATACCTTACGGCTCATAAGGAAGGGCGTGATATACTACTTGCATTTGATAAAGATGTAGGACCTGCCCTCCGTAAAGTCTGCAAAGAAGACTACGATGACGAAGCCATATGTCTTGCAAGGGCAGCGAGGATAGTACGTAGAGAAATGTTCTAAGCTGCAGCTACATTCACAGGTTCATTTGATGAGGACTGCCAAGTAAAATCAGTACCTCAGTCACTGTTGACTTTGGTGGCCGTGATCCTCGACGGCCCCAACATCAAGTCTCAATCAGGTGATGGTGTAACCCAAGCAACCCTCAGCATAGCTCAGTTGTTGCAGTACAATAGCTCCATCCGTCGCAGAGTGGGTAGTACTACTGTGCGTCACAACAAAGACAGAGAAACCCCATTGCCCATCTACGTGGGACTCACAGTCCATGCAAGGACTCGGAAACGTGACCTCATTGTGATGCTGTTTGATCTCGGACTGTCCATCTCCTATGACCGACTGATGACAATCTCCATATCCATGGGAAACAGAGTGTGTGAGCAGTATCACCGAGATGAGGTAGTGTGTCCACCCAATCTACGCGAGGGCTTATTCACAACGGCAGCGGTTGATAATATCGACTACAATCCGAGCTCCACAACGTCGAGAATTTCCTTTCACGGTACTGGAATATCACTTTTCCAGCACCCCAGTCTGCAAAATAATGGGACGGACCGCAGGGAACACATATTTAAAATGCGTTTACAAAAACAGTCCAATATATTTGCTGTAATTAGTATTTATATACATAGCTGAAATTAGTTGAGAACTTTTGAGTTTAGATTATTGTTAACAAGCTGTATTGTTGTAGACAAAATTGTTGAAATTAACCATATTCGTTTTGTCAACTTAACCAAATAAAATATTACTAAACCAGGCATTTTAATAATTATGACGAAAGTGTATTTATCTCTTACCCACCAAATAATTTGCTCAGTTACTAAATGTGTTACTTTTAAGTCAGGCAGATAGGTGTATCCATCATAAGAATTGTGGGTTTATACGTACAAGCATGAAATTTGGCACAGTCATAGATAATAGTGGTTTACTTAAAATAAATATGTACTTACTTGACAACTGAGGAGGCGAGGGGTACTTGGGGAGGCGGTAGCGGAGTGGTTAACGTCTCCGACTGGCGTTCTCGGTGACCCGAGTTCGATCCCCGAAGAAAACCAAAACCTTTCTGCATCGTCGAGTGGCTTAAGAACACCCTCATGCCCTGCCCATCAACTCTACCTTCGATTGCGAGTGCATCGGAGGACACAGGGGGGCGGCATGAGCCTCTAATCACAGGCGTCACTATAAGAATCCTGCCTGCGCCACCACGGGCGAGGACCAACCATCAGAGCCCTCAAGTGAACCTCCAGAGCCTATCATCCGAGCCCTGGGTCACCACTGCTTACAGGCGCTATAGGCACATATGTAAAAAAAAAAAAAAAAAAAAAAAAAAAAAAAAAACTGGTTAATTTGGTCCTGTAATTTCACTGAGACATTGACTCCTGAACGCGGAGGTTCCGAAATTTGATGAGTCAGCACTTATTACGCTCCCTGGTGGGTTAATTGACATTGCTGGCAACACAAATACAAATTGTGGTCATTTGGAGAATACAATGATGGCATATATGTGTATCTAGCTAAAGTCATTTCATTAGAACATAAAGAAGCATTTGTGTCGTCCGGTTAAAAATAATCGCGGTCAAAACGGTCATTTTGTAAAATGGCCGCCACGGCTACCATAGGACGTTTTCGCGGTTGGTCCATATCTGGAATTATTCATTAGATTATTATCTATGACTGTGCCAAATTTCATGCTTGTACGTCTAAACCCATAATTCTTATGATGGATACACCTATCTGCCTGACTAAATGTTATATACACTCTTGAAAATACGTTCCATTGTTGTTTTTACGAATTTTCTTTTTGGTTTAGATACATATTATTCTGACCAATTACTAGTGGAAACTGATATAATTTCCATTTTTACCTTGTAACTCTTGCACGATAGAAACTCTAATGGATGACAGAAACTTGATGACCTATGTATAACTCTTCACATTTGAATACTATTATGAAACTGTTAAACTCGCACCACAGTGCATTGCATTATTTACTTACCATGAATTTTTTATGCTGTAGGTAGGAAGGTATACTATTAGGTAGGAAGTACCTAATTCGTGACGGAATTCTTACGCCCTTATTAATGCAATACATTATTTACTTGCATGAAATACTAACCCACTTGTTGTTGCACAAGCTACACAGTTTTCTTTGAATGCATTCCTTACGTATTAAATGCATACGTGAATTACTGTATATTCACTACAGGAATGGATTACTTACGTCCTTCCTGTTGTACCACGATCACTATTTAATTGATAGGATTGTGTACCTACTAACATACTAATCTAGGTATTATATGCATGACAAGCAGCTCCTCCAGAACTATTTACATACATGATGCTCACATGAATTACCTATGTACAACTAACTAACCATTTATCATTACTTACTAACAAATTCAAACTCGCAGAGAAATTACGAATGACTTCTTGTCGTAATACAGACCTCAGAAAACATTGATTGATCACAGATAAACTTATCTCTCTTAACATTGTTCAACATTGACGAATATAATTTTATTACTCACAGTTGAATTTTTTTTCCTCTCAGTAAGGATTGATAAATCGTTTCCTTTGCTACCACATGGCACTATCAACATATTTGAAAATGTATACCCTATCTAGAAATTTTACATGGTTCTCTGTTCATTGTAACTTTACCATCAACATCTTTGCTGATCTCTGAGAACTCCATGCATGTATCAGACACTTAGTCTCCTTTCATGGCAGATACGGTAATTATCATATCAATATGTGCCCAGTTCATTTTTTCCAATTTAAAAGTTTCAGCTGTTGCTTGTAAAATTTGCTCTAATGAGGATTAATGTATTATTCCACGTCATACCAAATATGCCCACATTATCCTTTTACAGCTCGAAATGCTTTACCAGCTACCTGTGCATTTCCCTTGATAAGATTTACCTCCAATCGGAAGCTCTTCCTATTCCCCTCCTATGGAAACTTAAATTATGGTGTACATTTTACTTTATCACTCCCGTGGAGGACAACAAATCTAAATTTTTATTCACCTGAGTGACACTTTCCTGTCCTCATGCGTAATCCATACCTTAATGGTTAATCATGCTTCTTTAGCACATGATTCTTACAAGTTCAATACAAGAGTGCTCATCACTCTACCTGTTATACATCACCATGTTTTCTGAAGTTCATTCAAATGTGTAAACTTCATTTAATTTCTCTACCAGTCAATTTTTACATTCGCTGATGTAAAAATATTTTCTACAATAGCATTGAATTATTATCATTTATGTATTATTTTTTTGGCAAACTTGGATTTGCCCACACAATGCAAATACAGCAGCAGCTCTACAGTCAGACGAGCCTTCGTCATTACTTGACACGTTCAGGGTTTTTTAACGATTACTTGACGATTTACGATTACGATTTCATTACTTGAAATGTTAATTGCTTAATTTTTCCCAGTAATTTTCACAGCTACTTTTGCTGACAGTTGAGCTTGCTAGCTACCGTCTACGGTACACGTACACTTGCTACACCTTACACTTGACAATTATTAACTGTGATATTTGCACATTGTGGATTTACCCACGCTAGTACTGACACATATATATAATTTTACTAGGCCATGTCATTTTATGTGATGCTGAACATCATGTAATCCATTGTTTTCCACATTAGCATTTATAACAATATCCTCATGTTATTTGGAATTCAAGCGGCCCATCCTTCCATCTCTGGTCCCGCCGAATTCTTCGTGAAAATTTTTCTGTATATTTAGCTCAGATTTTGCTCACTTTTTAGCTATAGGAATTAAGCTTTGGGAAGTTTAGAGTTTATATTTTATATATATTTAGCCTTTAGTTAGGTGTACAATTTCTTTTACCATTTGTTATTCCCTAGCTAGTTCTTATGTGCCGAATTTGAGGACAAATTATATAGCAGTCCGAGCAATGTCAGTCAGTTATCACTTCTAACATATATAATAACTTGCATAACTATTACTATTGAATTACAACTATTATCACAGAAGTGTAACAAGTAGTACAACTTCCATACAGGATATTTTCATGTACTTAACATCAAATGAACCAGTGTATTTTTAGAAACATTATAAACATATAATTATATATATATGTAATGTATATATAATTATATGTATATCTTTCCTGTCATGTCCGTCGTGAGAACTAGTGACAGCTTGCAATATGATAGCTCGAGGAAGTAGGTCACAGGACAAATGTATAGCTATCAGCATTAAGTTAGGTTCAACGACACTTATACCAGAGGAGACGAGAGGACAGAACACGAGAGGAGAGGGGAGAACATCTCGGATCATCACCCTAGCAGGACGTACCTATCACACGCTCCTCCGAGACTCCCTGGTTGTGTTCAAGACATTCATTGTACTGGTTGTAATATCTCTACGCTCCTTAATGGACTTTAAATAAATGTGTACAAAACTGGACGTACATATTTAACTCAGCCCAGATAAGTCTCTACAGTACACCGACTTATACAGCTACTGCAAAAGTAAATCACAAGTGCTTGTTGGCCCAACGGATCCAAGTATTGATGTTTGTAGTAGTAGTATAATATATTAGACAACATTGTGAGTGCAGACTCCAATCGCTTTGTTGCTGTCGTTTGTCACTGGTTAAAGTACCTCGAGGTAAATCACGTTCCATGTGATTCCACGGGGCGCCTACACTTCGACGGCATCAGTACAGCCAACCCTTGACAGGCTGACGTAGAGTTGGCCGTGCGTGGAGTATATTAGAATATCGACACCAAGCACACACACACACACACACACACACACACACACACACACACACACACACACACACACACACACACACACATACACACACACACACACACACACACACACACACACACACACACAAGCACACACACACGCACGCACACACGCACACATACATGCACACACACACACACACACCACACTCACAGACACACACACAAACGGTAAGTCTATGAGTCTACGCAATTAGTGAAAGGCAGCAAGGCATTACCACAGAGTTTATAATACTCTTAAAAGTGTGTTTAGCCCAAAACCCCCTTTAAAATGATTCAATTAACATGGGACCTAGCCGATTACCACCTACGATTTATTTGCAATTT
>JACEEZ010013796.1:35000-50000 GCA_016584305.1 Chionoecetes opilio
CTGCCTTAGGTCTTCCCACTTAGCTGAGTTGAAGTGCCAGAAGCACCTCCGCTTAGGTGGGTCCCGAGACGGTACCGGAGTGATAGGACAGGTTACATAAATAAGATTGTGATCGGAGGAACCCAACGGAGAGAATAGTTTCACAGAGTAAGCAGAAGGGTTAGTAGTTAGGAAAAGATCAAGAATGTTGGGCGTGTCTCCAAGGCGGTCAGGAATACGGGTAGGGTGCTGCACCAGCTGCTCTAGGTCTTGGAGGATAGAAAAGTTGTAGGCTTGTTCACCAGGTTGGTCAGTGAAAGAAGATGATAGCCAATGCTGGTGGTGAACATTGAAGTCCCCAAGAATGGAAATTTCAGCTAAAGGAAAATGAGATGAGATGTGCTCCACTTTTGATGTTAAATAGTCGAAGAATTTTACATAGTCAGAGGAGTTAGGTGAGAGATATACAGCACAGATACATTTAGTAAGAGAGTGACATTGAAGTCGAAGCCAGATGGTAGAAAATTCAGAAGATTCAAGGGCGTGGGCACGAGAGCAAGTGATGTCATTGCGCACATATACGCAACAGCCGGCTTTGGATTTAAAATTAGAATAGAGACAGTAAGAGGAGACAGAAAAAGGTCTGCTGTCAGTGCTCACAGACAACTGAATTTCGGTGAGGAAAAGAAGATGAGGTTTAGAGGAGGAGAGATGGTGTTCGACAGAGAGAAAAATAGATCTAAGGCAACGAATGTTGCAGAAGTTTAAGGAGAGAAGGCTAGAAGAAGTATCAAGACACCTCGGGTTGACATCTTGAAAACTGTCCGACCTTATAGCTTACCATATCATTCAGTTAGGTGCGAAATGATTGATTTGAACCTTGGTAACAACTTGGTTAAGATAATTTCATCCTCATCCATCTCTCATCTTGTATTTATTATGATTTTGTCTTTTCAAACATTGAAAAAATCATGTAAAATTGTGGAAGAAAAATAATACGAAAATATCACTCAAAGCTACATTTTATTTTCTCTAACGAAAATAAAGTGCAAGGACTTATCTCCAAAAAGAAAGAATACTACTAAAATCGGTCATATATAAATGGAGATATGGCTAATGAAAGCAGAAAAACACTGATTTTACAGGAGAGGACATTTAAACATTACGCGCCACCATTTTTAAAAGCCCCGGCCTCAGTCACCCTAACGTCCTTGGCTTGTTTACTCTTTCTCTTGCATCTATCCTGCTCCCGTATTCTGTCTTTTCGTTCGAGGGCTAATTGTTTTAGACTTGTGCGGCTCGCCAATAAGGGGTGAACAAATCCTTCCTGGTACCCAATGCTATAATCAATGACATTATCAATCAATAATTTCCTCTTCCAGCCTTCTCTTTTTCCATTTACGGGCATTCTCTGCACTCTTTCTCATCTTTTTTACCCCAATCATGGTGACCGCAGGACTAAGCCTTGGTACGAGGGTAGCGTGTTAGGGAGGGAGGGACCAGGAAGCGACGTCCTCGCTCCTTAAAGGTTTTGCATCCCGAAGAGGGTGTCGTGACTATTTCATTATTAGCTGTTGTGAGAAGTTGTCAGAAGCATCCATATAAACGTAATTCATTACAGGAGAAAAAAATCATGATTATATAATTTACGTTTATTACAAGATGCAGTAGGTTATGTATGCAGATGGGAGTTGCCAAAGGTTGCCAATATTTTATCTAATATATTCTTTAAAAAATGTTTAGAAAACAGATACAGTCGTAAGACATTGTAGGAGTGTTGCCACCATCACAGACATATCTTTAAAATATTTTCCTAGATTTTCGCCAATGTACATGAAATCTCCGAATATCTCTGACTACACCCCCATAAATCTAAAGCAAGGGAAAAATTAAGCTTCTTGAGTGTGAATACCTTGCAGGAATTCCAGGGTACTTGTGAAAACTTCTATGCAGGTATGCGACAGTCTGCGCATTGACCGGAACGTGGTTGTAGCTTCTCGTGCGTCTCATGTTTACTCCCTCATTATTGCAAAATGTCATCATCGTTGGCACCGACAGTCGTGACTCGGTGAGTCGCGCCGGGTCACCGCTCAGAAACGTGATAATTACGTGTCTCGGCCTCCACCTTAAAAGACAGTATTCACCGTTGTATTTTGGTAGCAAACGTTGGTTCCACAATTTTAAGTGGTGGAAAGAAGGATACGAACCTTTTTCTTCTTCCTGATCGGTGTGTGCGGTGGGCTGGCTACTGCATTTGTCCGCCCAGCCGCCCTTAGGCCTGCTCTTGGTCTTCAAGTCGCGTGCTTTTTTTTTCTTTCTTTTTCCCTATTGCTTTCCTTAAGAGAGAAGCACGGGCTAAATAGAAAGCCCGTCAGAGTGTTCGGTATTTATAAATGTTAACGGGGGGTAGGGTAGGAGGAAACAAGGGCAGCGAGCGTAGGTAATGGAGACGAGGCAACGACACGTGCAGCCCGTACATAATCCGGCTCTGGGGAGGCAGGGATCAGATGGCGAAGTGAGTGGGGCAGTGGAGCAGGTCAAGGGGATTTTGTGGCTCTGCAAACAGTGAGGACAGGGAGCAGTTGCGTCACCAAGTATTTGAGTGGAGCAATGGAAGCCGAGCCTTAGTCGGACCAGCTGTCGTACTACAGGTGGAGTGAACCAGAAAAGGTGGTAGTGAGGCGTTTGCCTGGTGGCTGTGGTGTACCATGTGGCAGAACGAGAGCCATGCTCCACAGGGTCGTTGAGAAGAAGTTGGGAGGCCTGAAGAGCAGCTCGGCGCGTGCCCTACAGCCCGCTTATATTCTCTGTCGTGCCCCCAACACCACCCAGTGATTTGTGACAAATGCTGACTGCTTGTTGCTCCCTTCCTCCGTAGGAACTTATAGTAAGACACTGGGTTTCCCGCTATTTTGGTGCAGCGCTTCGCCGGCTGGCTGCCAGGCTATCCGTTTCCTACCCGTTACTGCCGTGTGTCTGTTATTCACGATTACGCCCTATGAACGGGCTTTGTGTCTGCACCTTCATTCATGCTTTCAGATGTTTTTTATTATTATTTTATTTTTTACGTTGAAGCCTATAGCGCAAGTAGGCAATTTATTATTATATCAGTATGGAGGGACGTGATGGTTGGCCCTCCGCCCATTGGTTGGCCCTCCGCCCATTGGTTGGCCCTCCGCCCATTGGTTGGCCCTCCGCCCATTGGTTGGCCCTCCGCCCATTGGTTGGCACAGGCTGGATTTTTATAGTGACACCTGTGATGTTACAGGTGAAGGTCCGTTTTCTATAATGGTGTACCCTCAGTGTGTAGGCACACGCTGCTACCTGTTGTCCCATCGCAGCACTTGAAGTCGCAGTCGACGGAACAGGAATGCAGCATGCGGGCTGCCTCAGCCACTCGACGATGGATTTACGTTGCTCCTTGATGGGACTTGAACTCGGGACCTTGTGCTCACCTCCCAGGCTCTTGTCGACCATGTTAAAGATGGCCGAAAGAGTTGTGTCCCCGGCAGGATTCGAACTCGGGACACCGAGCTCACCACTTCAAGACGCTAACCACTCGGCCACCGCCTCCCCCATAAACGTAGATGACGTAAGCTCCCGAAAGTCTAATAGTACAGCTTCTTAGCAAATATATTGTTCAAATTGTGATAAAAGCAACAGCCTTGGTGTACTTATAATATGATATACACTGAATAATTTATGGGGTGGACCCCAACTAAATTTGCATGATAAGGGGACGTGGCACCAAAAAACAAAATGGCCGCCATGAAATACCGAAACAAATCTTTAGCGACCTAGATATGCTTCTAATATATATTTTTGAGTAGTTTAAAATACTAGACTACGGTTTGTGAGCATGCCCAATCCATTAAGATCTATAGCTGAATGATTGGAAGCATCTCTTATATGCATATTTTCAAAATGGCGTCCATTTTGCTTTAAATAAAGCATTTAGAAGCAAACAAAAAGCACAAAACGTTGTACATATCTCATCATTTATATGATACTGCCTTGTAGTTTGTCTGCACAACATTTGCAAATGAAATACACTATTTGGGAATAGAATCAAATTATTCAATGTGATATTCTAGCATTTGTCCAGTGATACTGATGCAAATTATTCTTGCATGTGCACATGTTGACCACAGTTCGAAGTGACATATCGATCGAGTATCTGCAGTCCATTTACTGTACACAGCCACGTTGGCAGACTCACAGTTCAGTGCAGCTAAGGTCGTTCCTCTTGCACTTGCAGAGTCCCCTGCATGCTGTCTTACACCCACAGCGAATAAGTTCATGACAAGCCCGCGATGCCTCTGGTAGCGCTGTCCAGTGCGGATGCCAACCATGTTCTGTCATAGTCCATCCCTATTCACCTAGATTTGGCAGAACAGGAATGAGGTTCAGAGTCTGGCCCCATATGTGTCCACCTTGGTATGTAGCTCGCTTGCAGTGTTCCAACAGTGCTGCCTCAGTTGGAGGAATGTTTTCCAGTGATCTTGACCCCTGTGCAAAAAGATGTTTCCTTGCTTCGTTCACAGTGTCTAGACCGCATGTTCTGCTGTATAGAAGTACGACGTATTTCTCGATGGTTTGCAGATCCGTCAAGTCGAGGCTATCTGGTGCTTTGGCAAGATTTCCGAGAGTGTCTGTCAGAGAATCAAAGACATTGCACACATCCCAGCATGTTTTCTTTCCACGTCCAGCAAACGATGAAGTAGTGTCACATCATGTTAGGCAAAGGAATAGTGGCAAAGCTGCTGCCTTCCTGCGTCCAAGATTTGATGCAACTGTGTGGGCCCCTATATACCGAAATGTCTTCCCTGTACCAAATGCAACCCACAGCTCTGCAATTTCCAGAGGGAGAACTACTGCAACCGCTAGTAGCACTACGTCAGTGTCTGTTGTACGTATTGTAACTGTCCTATATCCTTGTGCCACACAGTCAGCAACATGTATCATTATCCGAGTGCCCGCCTCCTCGTGTGTGCATGGCTCTAGATGTGATGTGTTCTTATCAGCCTATGTGCATTTAACATGTGTATCAAATGTTGACACTAAGTGTTTCCCCTCGGGTGCTGTTTCTTCTGCGATGTACTCCGCCAGAAGGAGGAAAAGCTCTTCTTTGTTTGCTTCAACTTACAGGAACGACTGCCAGTTGGTTGGAAGTGGTGTGCTTGCCAGAACTCTTCTGCGCTGTCCAGTTCCTCTGCTTTCCCGTGTGCTCTGCTTGAGACTGTTCTTGATGTAACGGTCCCAGACTACATCTAGTCTTTGAACCTTTTGAAGACGTCGTCGGATGTAAGGCATAAATACACACTAGGCATATTCATTGAAGCTGGTCTTGACACCCTTAGGTGGCAACATGTGTACAATTGCAGCACCGTCCAGCACCTCAGCTTCTACAACTGGGTCAGAATCAGGAACAACTTTGTCTGGCTTGGTGGTTTAAAGGCATGGCACCAGATACGACTTTGAGCAGTGTCTTAGGTTTCTCATGTTCGACAATGATGGAGGGCATGTCTGGTTTTCGTGGGCGAAGAACTCGGTGAGGCTTTCACTCCTCGACTGGCACGAAATGTACAGCTGGGAGAATAAAGCACAGTTTGCCTTGAGTGAAGCCACCTGATGACTTATTCTGCTAGGGACGTGTTTCTTCGGTGTTCCAAAGAGTGCCAGATTGTTCTTCTGTATGGTGTCGGAAAGTGGTTTCTCGCAGAGGACCAGTCTTTCCTCCGCAAATGTGCTGTACCTCTTCTGGCCAATATTTTCTACTGTTTGTAGAGTCTGAACCACGGAGTGGTCCATCACTAATTTGATGTCGAGCGTGACCAGAACGTTCCCGTCATCAATGAATGGGTTGCCCATGCCCTGCATGATTCCTTGCAGCTCACACACGTCTCCTTTGAACTCCTTTTGCACGCCTAGTGATTTCTCGTGGTGCTTTCCTTTAGCCTGCTTGTCGTGATGTTCATCAAACTCATTTATCAGTCTTGCGACTTCCGAACCTGCAACCATCCACCTGAGCAGGGCAGCCGGATTTTCAGTCAACCCCACTGCACCACCATCTCCCTTTATGAACTCGTTTAGCTGTTCATGGTTTTGGTCAAGGGCAATTGACGAGAAGGTGTTTTGTGTTTTCTGTACGGTGAAGTGTCCCTGTGCAAACGGACGATATACACTAGGATGTGTGTCTTTCAGCTGGAGCATGTCTCTGACATGGACTGGCAGCCACCTTGAGTAGTGCGTACGGTCCATGGCAAACAACCATGGGCTCAACTTCCCCAGCGTTTCTACATAGAGGTCGAAGTTGCCTTCTCGCAATGATTTCACAAACTGCAACTCCTCACTTTGGGGAGGCGGTAGCGGAGCGGTTAGAGTCTCCGACTGGCGTTCTCGGCGACCCGAGTTCGATCCCCGAAGAAACCCAAAACCTTTCTGCACCGTCGAGTGGCCTAAGAACACCCACATGCCCTGCCTATCAACTCTACCTTCGACTGCGAGTGCATCGGAGGACACAAGGGGGCGGCATGAGCCTCACAGGCGTCACTATAAGAATCCTGCCTGCGCCACCAACGGGCGAGGACCAACCATCAGAACCCTCAAGTGACCCTCCAGAGTCTACCATCCGAGCCCTAGGTCACCACTGCCTACAGGCGCTATAGGCACAGATAAAAAAAAAAAAAAAAAAAAAAAAAAAAGTACAAGTGATATTGTCATACTCCAGTACAAGAACTGTGGGTGAAGTTCTGACTGCGTCTTGCTCCATTCGCCATATGGAAGCAGATCATCTTCGTTGGTGGATCCATCAGTGTTACAGTGTGTAGGCACTTCGCTTCAAGAGACTGAGAGTAGCAGCTGTTACTTGGTATGCCCATCTTGTTCGTGTTACATGACCACCGCCCATCATGGATTGTGCTCGGCCTGGTGTTGTGATATTTGCTTCCACCAGAGAACTCGACCATCCACTGCCTTCAAGCCAGACACCTAGCATCTGATACAATGCCATCTCAATGTGTAAGCCTCCCAGAATAACGACAAATCGGTTCTCTCCAAATGAATCAGGCCACCGCCCCTGTATCTACTTCGTGAGTGCATATAGTGGTTGGTCCACGGTAATAACAGGAATCTGTCCTGGGTGGAGATGCTGTATGCCCTGCTCGACCAGGGTCATTGAATGATGTACCATAGCTACAGTGTGGGCCTTTTCGTGGAAGAGTGGCAATAATGCACTGATGCATTTTGGGCGTACAGGTGCTGTTACTTTTCATGCGTGATAAGCAGCCCATGGCATGTTCTCATCTGCTTCCGTCTGTGCTTGTCCAAGGTGATTGTGTACATTATCTATCCATGCATTTTCTTCGTCTAAAGTAGCGCCAACAACATCAGTGCCGGGACGTACCTCACCTTGTACTTGTTGCACGTGATACTCAGTACGATCTAGACCAGCTGGTGGAACTTCTGTGTACACTAATGGCAAGGGACGTAGCTTTGTAGTGCTGGTAGTGTTGTCATATTTTTCTGTCAATCCTATCTCTGCTCCATGTTTGGTCACCGTTGGGTGTTGAGTCAGAGATATAGCTGTTCCATGGAAACTATCTTTAGAAGATCTGGAACTTGTGTTGTGATCGATGTTGTCCATGGCCCCCGTCGTGAAATATCCAGACTTGAGGTGTGGAGGGCAGACTACATTTTGGTCATGGTAGAAGCTGGTTACTCGATTAGCCAACTCAGTCGATATGCTTAGGAGTCGATTGTAGTCAATGCAGAGACCGTACGAATGCAGGTTGTCAATCAGTTCCCTGTTTCTTGTATGTGCATGAAGCATGAGGCTCAGGTATATTGGGAATGGAGCTTCTCTTTCTCTCGTATGACGAGCAGGTTTCGACGGCCTGTCGACATGTCTTCTTGGGTGCTTGACACTGTTGAACATCATCAATTGAGAAATTGTGAGTCCAGCAGACTTGTTGTCATTCTGGGTTTGGTCGTGTATGTTGGCTCCCTCTAAGACCATATTTACCAAGGGTTTCAGATTTCCTGGGACTGCTTCATCTTGGCATTTCTCCGTAAAGGACCCACTAAAATTATAGTCCATCTTGAACATATCCCGTCTCACTATTTCTGCAGCCTTTGCTAGAATCACTGCGTCTGACTCCATGTGTTGACTGCATGCAATCTTTATACTTGCACCAACGTCTTTCTCAAACATCAGCAACACATTTCTTCCCTCTGAATGTGCTCTCAGGCCTAGAACCATCCTTATCAGTGACTCTTTAAGTCGTGTGCTATTTGGGCGAACATTGATGACAACATCCATTTATGATAGCCTGACTGGGTACATTTTTAGGAGATCGTCAAGGCGAAATACTGCGCACGAATCAGGATCTCTGGCCTCTTCTATGAAAGTGACCAACTCTGCTAGAACAAGTGCTTTTGACTCAGCTTCATGGGTCTCTTCACTAGTTGAGCACTCGCGTGCATGACGTTCACGGTTGTAGAGAGCAGCCAAACACTTTGCGTGATATTGAGCGTCTTGTGCCACCAAGTCTCTTGTTCCCAGTTTGACCAAGAGTGCCCTGTCTTGAAGGAGTGTTGCTGCATTTCTCACCCTCTTCATATCTGGTGTCGAGGCATCATGCAGTCCATCTTTCCCTCCTAGTTCGCCACAGAAAAAACATACATTGCTTTGGTGTACGTTGACAAGTCCTATACTGGTTCTTGTTTTCACCGGACTGCAGTCCTCTGCTTGATCGCTCGATTTCCGCTTCCTTGCTCTGGCCAAGTGGTAGGAATCAAGCCTGTTGTAGCAGGTTTTGTGCCACCAAGCCTTGTGTTTTTCTAATGCTCGCTGTATACCTTCACCTTCGTCAAGTCGTTTTGGATCTACGTCCAATGTAATTTCGCCCAGGTTTTCAAATTCCAACAAGTTGGAATTGAACGTTTCGTAACCTGAAATGTCTTTTCTTGTGGACTTAGCAGGGTAGCTGGCTGGTTCGTCTCTATCAATTTGACAGATGATGCATTTAGACCAATCTGTTGTAGTTACTGTAGTTTCCCTTGACAATGCCCCTTCATCACCTCCAGTCACAATCTTGACAACTTTAGACATACTGTTCATTAAATTTAAAACGTTAGCAGAACACTGGTGTTGCGTTGTATTTTTCTGTTCACATTATTTGCTACATCTGGTGTCGTCACCTGTAAGTAGAAGAAGATTTGGCTGTTAAAGTATATATCGTCGTGTAGCCTATATAGTACATGTATGCAAGCAAACATCGTATCAAAATTGCAATGTTACATTTTATGCATGGGTGACAGTATTTAGGAAATAGGTCCGTCCTCATTTAGTACATCAAGTTTCATGAAACACCAGCTAGAATACCCTACACTATTCATTGATGTTATTGTGTCTGTATGGTACATTTTAAGTGTGATTATTATCATACATATCATGCAAAAACACTTTCTTTTAGCATGTGTAAAGTGGCATGTCAAATTTAGCAGTCGAAACTGCGTCATTTTGTGCAAAATGGGCGCCATTTTGAAAATATGTATATTAGATATTCATCCAATCATGTAGTTATATATCTTAGTGGATTGGGTATGTCCATAAACTATAGGTTAGCCTTTTAAACCACTCAAAAACCTAAATTAGAAGCAGAGATATGTCCCAAAGTATATTTTTCGGTATTTCATGGCGGCAATTTTGTTTTTAGCGCCACACCCCCTTAACGGATCCATTTTGCTGGGGTGCACCCTTTATATTGTTTAGTATATCCCATATTATAATTATACCAAGTGTGTTGCTTTTATCACAATTTGAACAATCAATCTGAAATTATGTGCTAAGAAGCTGTACTATAATAATATGCCGTTACATCTTACCCAAAACCATGTGGTTGACAACAACAGATGTATGGTAAATGATATCTGTGTGATAAATGTGCAATCTGCATTAAAGTCTGATTTAGTTCGTTATTACTTACAAATTCTGATATTAGTACAGGAATATGACATCTATGCAGAACCTGCATCAGTGTTATTTACCTATTTTTGTAAGGTAGCCACTTCGGTAAAACACATTCACTGAGAGATATCCGCCTGTATACAACTAGTTAACATCATGCTCAACTATCGTCGAGGTGATGATCGGAGTGGTTAAGATCTGGATGTAGTAAGTTCGAAGTCCCGAGTTGGAGTCCTACTTGTAGTAACTTTTTTCTGTTATCGACGAGTGACCGATATTTACTCACATGGTGCTCATCAACCTAATCTTTGACATTTGACAATCTTTTGAGTGGCATCGGAAGATTCCAGAGGGACAGTATGAGTCTCTACTCATCACATGCCACTGCAAACATCCTACTTTCACCAATATGAGCAGGAACCAATCATTGGAGAACCCTTCGAGGAAGCATATAGGCGCTATAGGATCAGCCATGAAAATGAAGAAAAAATAATACTGAATTACTTGCGCAATATAGGAGGTATTGATATAGATAGACATGGCAATGATGCAATACATAATATAATGTAGCATATCGTTATGCAGTTACGTATGAAAAAACAACCCAATTACGAATAGAGTGGGACCACACAGTTAGCTTACGTACTTGTAAAATCTCCTTGACGGATGTTATTTTAAACCATATATTAAATATTTTATTACTGCAAATCCAATCTTACGAAATATTTGGTTGATGTTACCAATAGCGATTATCATTATGATACTTAATAATAATAATAACAATGATAATACTGATGATATATATATATATGAAGTACTACTAATAAGACATTAATAAAAATGATAATAGTAATTAAAAGAACATTAATAATAATTATTATATTAACAATAAATATAGTAGCTAATAGTAAATGATAATTATAAAAATAATTGGGACATTAATGATATTATGTATTACTAGCATTATTGTTATTATAATATAATCTTCATTATAATTGTTTTATTTTTTAATTATTAGCATTATAATTTTATCATTATAATCATTATGGATAAGGCTATTTTTGGGAGTCAGAATTAAGTGGTCGTAAGCCAAGTGCGACTTGCAAGCCGCACAATGAATGCCATTGTAGTTAATCTGTAGCTTAGAATTATAATTAATGATTTTTCTGGGTTGGGTTAGATTTAAAATAATCGTCCAGACCCATTTTTTCTTTGCATAATTATGTTGTTATTCAAAATACCTACTAATGCACACAAAAAAATTATTTCCACGCCTTATTTCCCTAAAAACATGACTTTTGTAAAAAGCGCGGGAAAAACAACAGGCCCATTCCAGCCGTGGCGGGAAACTTGCTGGTGACGTCACATCAGGAAGCCTCCCAGCCCTGCCTTGATACAAATAAACCATGTAAACTCATAAAAATATATAGTACTTAAAGAACTTTGGGTGTTTCTAATATTTTTTTTTGCGATATGGCATATACTTGCATCCTTTATGGGTGCAGCAAGAAAGTTGTGCCTTTCCAGAGAGCTTAGCACCATTTCCGACCTATACGGCAACGATATATGTGTGCAGACGTTTGGAGAGCCGGGCGAGAGGCACTCAGCGAGACAATCTGCTTCACACCGCCCGCCTCTCCCTGGCGCTCCACACGTCTCCACACATATCTCGTGGCCGTATAGGTCGGAAATGGGTGCTAAGCTCTCTGGAAAGGCACATATTTCTTGCTGCACCCATAAAGGATGCAAGTATATGCCATATCGCAAAAAATATATAACAGAAACACCCAAAATTCTTCAGGTACTATTATTTTTTTCTGAGTTTACGTGTATTTGTATTAGCGCCGGGCTGGGAGGCTTCCTGCCGTGACTTCACCGAGCCATGGTCCGTCGGCTGCTGGTCGTCAGTTGTGTTTTGAGAGCTCGGGGAATTTACAGATTTTGAATGCGGATCATTTAAAAACGGGTGACTGGATACAAAAAGTGACAACATATTGTTGTTATACACGATAATGGCTATATTTTGACTGCATTAAATCATGAATGATGAAATAGTCTGGACGATTACTTTAAGGGGAGGTGCCTCCTAGCATTAGAGGAGGGTACATTCATATTATTTAATTGTTCTAAGGTATTTATTTCTTTGAATACTTAAGTAAATGCAATATGATTTGCGTGTATCAGCACAATTGATTTTGTGCTTCTGCAGGAAAAAAATACAAACGAGTATTTATTATTTGTAATAAGAGCAGACCTAGAAACATAAATGGGAGCCAGCATGTTCACTCAATATGTATGATATTGGGTAGTTTTACTTATGAAACCACCAGTTAGAAATTGCACGCTCAATTTTTGATGTCTCACCATTGCTGTGCAATAAAATTACCAAAATTCACAATTTTATGAACCCTGTAATTCTACACCTTCTTTTACTTTCAATAAATCATATCAGCAGTCTTTTTTTGTTAAGAAAAAAATCACATTTGCAAATAATTATTTACCATTCATTCATCTTTCAGCAGATATTTTAGTTTTTTTATTATGTTCATAACTAATGGAGTTATAAGTCTCCAAAGTACAATAATTGCACTTACGAGATATCAATAAAAACGGAGGTTTCTGCAGGGAGGAGACCTCAAAATTGATAATACAAATTAATTTATTTGAAAGAGAAAGAATTATCGTACAGCTGCCAAACTTTCACAGAGAACGTGTGACATGTTCTGCTATTTTTCGGAGTAACTTCTATAAAATGGCTGGAATAGTGAAAAATACCCATTCTTCGGCGGTGCCTCCCCGGATAAGAATAGCATAAGATAGACCACAATATGGGTTTGAATTAGTGAGCAATAGGCAGAGTTGTCTAGCTAGGGCAGAGCAAGCTCCAATAATATAACTCAATTGTTTTATGTGAGATGCAGGGTAACAAATATCCATCAGCACACAGTAACATATAAAACTTCATGAATTTATATATAATTCCTCTATTCCGATGCATTACTTCGTTATTCTTAGATAAACGTGCTAACCATGCCTTTTCCGGCGCAGTTTTAAACAAATGATATATTTCTTACACTTCACTGAGCAGACAACGAGGTCTAACAAACCTTTTATATTACTATACACAGGTAGGCACGTTCAATTTTCCTCCAGCGGTGATTTATCGGCGTGGAGAGAACGGCGACGAGGATCATTGGTACGGGGACAACATCAATCTGGCGGAGGCTGTGGCGGATGTGCTCAACTTCTCCTTGCGATACAAAAAGCCGCCAGCTGGTAAGGTCTTAACTACTCTTGTGTACTCATATGCCTAGTTTCCTCGACCCTGAAAACGATGCCATAAACATCGTCATTGTTCTAGCATTAAAATACATTAAAAGGTCAGTTTATAAGGGGACGTATCTTGAAGTAGAAGGCGTGACATCAAAGTGAGCTTACCTGAGAGGGGATAGATACAAGCACGATAAAAACATATATATATATATATATATATATATATATATATATATATATATATATATATATATATATATATATATATATATATATATATATATATATATATATATATATATATATATATATATATATATATATATATATATATATATATATATATATATATATATATATATATATATATATATATATAATATATATATATATATATATATATATATATATATATATATATATATATATATATATATATATTATATATATATAATATTATAATATTTATATATGAAAAATATAAGGATGTTATAAGCGGATTTTTAAAGAAAATTGATAATTACAAAATTAGTGAAGACTGCTTGATCAAATAATAAATATTTCCACACAAAAATTTGGAAACATATGTATATAAAGTAGTTCATCATGTATCATAGCAATAAACTGTATCTGCAGTATCAGAGTCATTACCTTCACTCAGGGCCAGGCAGAGACACCATTGGGGGCTGGGGCCGCCTGGGACTGTAAGTGATTCTGGGCTCCTGAAAATCGACAGACGAGAGCAACGAGCCGGGGAGGGAGGGTTTCAGCTGGAGGGTTTGGAGCCGCACCAATAACATTTAGAATTCTGTTACTTATAGTAAATCTGAAGACATATGGTTTCATGTTTCTATGTTATGGCATAGGTCGTTATGAAACTGAAGAACTCCTCAATGTTTGTATTTTTGTCTTGTTAATCGTTGTTGTTTTACTTGTTAACTTAACTAACTTAATATACCTAACTTAATACATAATTAACCTAACCTAACTGTTCTAACTACTGTATCTTGGATTTCTTAGTAGTTGTCTATTTTTTGTATTATTCCACACATCATGCCTGTGCCCCATGTGTGGCCGGACCCTGGTCCTGAGATACCCCCCCCCCACTCTCACGGGTCCTGCCTTCACTCATAAGTGGTAAAGATTTCAAAGGAATTACCAATAATTTAATAAATTTGGCTTTTATTATAATGCCAGCATACTTGACATAATAATCCTTCCACAGGTGAGTTTTGGGGGAAGATTACTGTGAACGGGACGTGGGACGGCCTTGTGGGCATGTTGGGTCGCAACGAGGCAGACATCGTCCTCGCTAACCTCTTTGTCGCGGATGTAAAGGGTCGGACTGAGTTCCAGGAATACACTTCTCCACATGGACAAGTGGTGCGTACTCACCAGCTATGGTGAATGCAAATCGTTAAGATATCATGCAAACACATGTTCTCTATACTATTGTTACATACATTATATTTTAGGAAACCTGTTTTATGGTAAAGAAGCCGTCACCATCCCCTCGGTGGCAGGCTGTGGCGCTACCATACACGCTAGAGGCGTGGCTTGCTGTGTTGAGCGTGATGCTACTAGCTGGGCCACTTCTTCACGCCCTGGCACACTCATCTGCCACCAGGTAAGATGGTGCGAGCATAGCAGGGTATCTGTCATGGACAATAACAACGCTTAACAAAAAGTGGATAGTTTTGATAATGTCTACTTAAGATAAAGTTAGTGGTTTGAGTTAATCTCTTGGGATGCATATCATATTGGGTAATTTTTTAGAT
>JACEEZ010013796.1:52500-140305 GCA_016584305.1 Chionoecetes opilio
TATATATATATATATATATATATATATACATACATATACATACATATACTTAACGTGAGGTGGTGAATTTAATTGATGGTTTTCAGGGCAAAATAAACGCTCTTTTTCACATATGTTGGGATTTAATTAACAACGTTCGCCAAACTATTGGCATCATCAGGCTAAATACATTATTATAATTTGTAATAACATACAAAAATTTAGCAAAACGAGTTATATGAGAATAAAATGATATCTTCATAAAGATAACACACAAGACAATTGTAAATTAAAACAATAAGATAATAAGAGAGAACAACCTGCTAGTGCATTCCGTCAGAGTTGGTAGAGGACTTAATAAAGTGACTTAGTTAAGGAACTACAACGACTACTTTGAGACAAAATCGGAAAGATTTAGAAGTATCATTTGATTATTTTTAATTGGCAAGAAGTTACTTAGTTATTATGATCGGGAGACAAGTGTTTGATATACAGAGATACTAAGAATTTTTGTCATCAATCAATCTAATAATAAGATATTCACGGGAATATCTTACTTTAGTTAATATCCTGATATCCTTAATAAAAATAGGGGTGATCAAAATCATGTGTGTAAACGTATTGCAGAATGAGGAGGAGTTGAAAGGGGTCGACCAGTACGTGCCGAAAAACCCTTATGTTCAGCGAACCTAAAGGTCAAATTGATCACAGTCTCGCCTATGTATCGAGCTTTACAGCTCGAACACGTAAATTCATAGATGATATTAGGGAAGAGTTTTAGGTAGTGGATCTTTATACTTAAAATGTGATCTTATTGTAAATGGATTAGTGAAGACGAAAATAAATATTGAGTTGGGAAGATGCAATGTTTGTAAATTATTAAGTTTTTTGCCGATGAAAACACTTAGGAGACCATAAAATGGGAGTTCAATGTAATGTAGGTCTGGTTCAGATTTAGATTGGTTCGACTTAGGGTTGTGCTTGTCATTCAAGAAACTAGAGTTAAGTTTTTCAATCATTTTAAGGGGATATCCATTATCTTGGAAGAAGCTAGTAAGGAATGTAATTTCTTTGTCAAAATTAAACCAATTAGAGGAGAAACTATAACATCTATGCAGTGAAGTCTTTATGGCATTATAATTTTAAAGAGATGGGGAATGAATGATAAATATAATGAGTACCCAGACCTGTGAAGGTGGGTTTGCGGTAAAGTGTGGTAGTGAAGCCATTATCTTTACGTGTAACTAATATATCTAAAAAAGGGAGAGATAATTGATTTTCAACTTCATATGTAAAATTGATGTTTGGGTGTTTTGAGTTGGAAAAATAATAAAAAAGAGGAATGTGTTCTGCATTCTTAAAAAGCAAAAAAATGTCGTCAATGTAACGTTTATAGTAAACAGGTTTAAAGAAGGCAGGACAGGTAGACAGCCAGGCTCATTCGTGAAAACATAAGAACGCATTAGCAATGGATGGACCTAAACAGGATCCCATGGATACTCCGTCAGTTTGGACATAAAGTTTATCGCTGAATTAGAATGGGCAATCTTTAGCAGCTAGATTTAATAAACCAGAGAATTGTTTTTTTGTGTAGTTTAAAAATGAAATATAATTGCCAAATAAAGTAATAGTGATAATATTAATAGTCTCATCTAATGGGATATTAATGAAAAGGGACTGGATATATCAAAGGTAGTCATTATGGCATTGCTCGTTTGAAGTGTATTTATTTCATGTGAATCATGTCTCATCAATCACTCCTTTGATTTAGCACATTAAATAAACACACTTTAATGGGGAGGCAGTACCAGAGTGGTTAGCGTATCCGAGTGGCGTTCGCGGTGACCCGAGTTCGATCCCCGAAGAAAAACCAAAATCTTTCTGCACCGTCGAGTGGCCTAAGAACACCCACATGCCCTGCCCATCAACTCTACCTTCGATTACGAGTGCATCGGAAGACACAGGGGGGCGGCATGAGCCTCTAATCACAGGCGTCATTAGGAAAATAATGCCTGCGCCACCACGGGCGAGGGCCAACCATCACAGCCCTCAAGTGAACCTCCAGAGTCTACCATCCGAGCCTTAGAAGTCACTTCCTACAGGCGCTATAGCCATAGATGTACATAAAAAAAAAAACCAAAAAACATTTAAAACGAGCAATGCGCTAATAGCTCTAGCTTTGATATCCACTTTTATAATATTATTTATTATTATATAATAATAATATATGAACAATATTAACTGGAATTTTCATATCTTATGTCATACAAAATCAGCTTCTAAAAAGTTTGGCGTCCTGTGACATATGTTTTTTTTTTTTTCTTTCCTAATGTGACAATTTTGACTCATTATGGTGGATACTTTTTCAATTTAATATATAATTTGGTTATTGTATTTTTTCGATCAACGCCAATTTTGAAGTTTCTTGAAAGGATTAAAAGTGTGCACATAATTTTCCTTAAACGAGCTACAAAAATAGTAAAAAAATGAATCACTCCCATAGAATTTGGAGTAATTTGCTGAGCAAATTAAGTAGCATCTTGCTGCTTGCAAGATGGCTGGCAATGCCTACCCTATAGATAAGAAAATATGCCTATCCTCATTTAATTTGATTCGTTTAAGTGGCTCAGTGGTTGCGATTCGGATTGTTGGTACGTGTGAATTGTCTAGACAGGATTTAAGCATATTTATTAGTATGTGACTGAACCACAACTCACTGGAATGCGGACTGTTTTCTCTTAGGTTCATTATATCCTTCACAGCGATGGAGAACAGCTGGCTCGACGGTCACTGCCATATCTTAGCCTCTACACCCTGGCCATGCACCTTCGTGTTTCGCAGATCCTGGTCCCGCGTCGATCCAGCCTGCAGGTAATGAGTATTATGTGCAGGGCATAACATGAAATAGGTTTTACTTATAATATTATTTCAAATTATTTCACGAAGATTAACCTCGTAGATTTGTAGATGTATAACAATCAATCAATCAATCAATCAATCAATATATATATATATATATATATATATATATATATACACTATATAATGCACAAGTAAAGTTGACTTGCCTGGACCGGATTCGATCCAGGGCCCGCAGATTTGTAGCCAGGCACGCTAACCACTACACCACGGTGACAATACAATATATTTATATATATATATATATATATATATATATATATATATATTATATATATATATATATATATATATATATATATATATATATATATATATATATTATATATATATATATATATATATAATATATATATATATTAGGGTGGTCCTTATCTGTACGAGTAAGAATCTAAGTTGGAATTTCTAATGTCTCACCCCCCAAAGTAATTCCATTGTGATCAAACATAATCGCACTAAAATTTCGTTACCCTAGCTCAACAACTTCTGGTGCCGCAAGGCACTTGAAGTCTGCCCCTTATGACGTCCTTGAGCCGGCTTATAAGAAAGACGCTTTCGCTTCACAAATCAGTGCAGTGTCTGCTCTGACGACGAACACACGTGTTTCCTCACTGCTGTAACTGGGTTTTCAGACATGGAGAAGCCGAAGAAGCCAACGACCCGAAAAGAAACCGAAGTATGGTTGGTGGGGCAGCCCCTCACTGAACTGATTGGTGGGAAGCTGCCGTCGAACAAGGAAGTCTTGCAGCGGCTCTTTCACCTCCTCCGCCTCGACAAAGCAGCTCTTCGTGGCGCTGCTCTTCATCTCGACGAAGAAGTTGCGGCATTCTGGACCCGAACTCGGATCCCTGTCGTTCAACCTCAGCACCGCGTGGGGAAGATTGAGCAGCTCTACGAGAAATGGAGGCAGTTGGGCAAGAGCAAGAGTCGACAGTCTGCGACCGAGCTGAAGAAGAGGGAAGATTTTACAGTCAAAATGTCTTTCCTTTTCGACAGTGCTCACGCCGAGGCCTTGTCCTTTATGAAGAACAAGGAGGATGTGGAATTCTTGCAGCGTCAACGCGAGGCCGGCCGCCCCGGGAGGATGTTGGGGATTGACGTGAAGTTACTGAAGCAGAAGGAGAAGAAGACGACGAGGGACAAGGCGGAAGCGGCCCGCAGAGACAAGGAGCGTGGAAAGAAGTAAGCTGCAAGAGGAGCCACGGTGGAACTCTCGGACGATGATGATGGTGCTGAAGACCAACCCGGGCCGTCATCAGCTGTTCTGGAGGAATCTCTTGCCAAGCGAGCTCGCGGCCGGATCTCAGCCATCACTCCTGCTCTCTGTGCTGCCCTCGATCGAACCAAGACTACGGACCGGGGGCCGGTGCATATCTTGGCTGCTGCTGCCTCAGCCTACGACCAAGACCCAGATGAGATGGCCCTGAACCGACAGAGCATCAAGAGAGCCCGTATTCAAGCCAGAGCTATCGCCGCCTCGACCTCTCGCGCCTCCCTGCCCGAGGGTGTCGTCCTGACCGTCCACTGAGACGGGAAGATGGTCGCTGATGGACCTGGGCAGGAGCTGGCAGAGCGACTTCCAATTTTGGTGTCCGGCGAAGGGGTGTCGGAGCTCCTGAATGTTCCCAAGCTCCCATCTAGCACGGGAGCAGCCATGGCGGATGCCGTATTCGCCACACTTCAGGACTAGGGACTCGCCGACCGTGTTGTTGGGATGGCTTTTGACACCACGGCCTCCAACACTGGACAACTGTCAAGGGCTTGTCTTCTTCTTCAGCAGAAGTTGGACAAGCATCTCCTTCACTTCGCCTGCCACCATCACATCCTGGAGCTCGTGGTTAAAAAGGTCTTCGGCCTCTGCACCTCCCTTGTTACGTCTGGACCCGACATTCAACTGTTCAAGCGTTGCAAAGAAAAATGGGGCACCATCGACACTGCCAGGTTCCAGACTCTACTTGATGATCCTGTCGATCAGCTTCAATCGTTCGCTCAAGTGAAGGACTTCACCATGCAGCAGCTGAGCGTTCATCATCCACGCCACAACTATCGCGAGCTCCTGGAACTCACCGTCATTGTTCTGGGGGGAGTTCCGCGGAGGGGGATACGCTTTGCCCGGCCTGGGGCGTATCACCTTGCTCGATGGATGGCGAAGATCATCTAATCGATCAAAATCTTCCTCTTTCGCGGACAATTCCAGATTCGTCAACAGGATATCCAAGGCCTGAGGTGCTTCGTCACCTTTTGCGTCACACTTTACGTGCCGATGTGGTTTCGAGCTCCCGTGGCTTCAACCACTCCTGCCCTGGACCTGCAGTTTCTGCAAGACATCTCTGTTTATCCGGACTCCGAAGTCGCCATCACCGCTACGACGGCTTTCGGACGACACCTCTGGTACCTCTCCGAGGAGTTGGTCGGCCTTGCCTTCTTCGACGACCATGTCGACCTCGACACAAAGAGAACGATGTTGGCCGCCCTGTCTAAGGAGGGCCCTCCAATGCGCGTGACGATGGACCTCAGTCCCGATACCATCAAGCAAAAACATCTCTGGGACTTCGTCACAAGCACCGCCCGCCGCACTGTGTCAGCGCTTGGAACCAACGACGGTTTCCTGGAGGTCGACCCTCAGACGTGGAATGGCCGAGAGGACTTCCAAAAGGCCAAGACAACTGTCGCTGCAGTGAAAGTCACCAACGACTTCGCCGAGAGAGGAGTAGCCCTCATGCAAGACTACCTTCCCCACCTGACACGCGACGAAGAGCAGCGCCAGTTCCTCCTTCAGTCCATCGAGGCCCACCGCCAGACATTCCCGGATTCCAAAAAGAAAACTGTTGTTGGCGGCCTACCTATAAGAACTAGGCAACAATGAGTGGGAGATAGGCACCTATGAAACCCCCCCCCCATAGAGAGGATAATACTCACTTCATGTGCGTGAGGGGGTCCTAGACAATAGACATGCCCGTAGGTAGGTACTGTGGTAAAACTTCGGAGGCGTTGCGGCAACAGAAAGAATTAAGCTATGTTCACCAAATTCGGCATTCGTAGGTATTAGACCAAATAAAACAATTCTGCGGTGAGACATTAAAATTTTCGCAAATAAAAATTATGGGCCACCCTAATATATATATATATATATATATATATATATATATATATATATATATATATATATATACAATATATATACTATATATATATATATATATATATATATATATATATATATATATATATATATATTATATATATATATATATATATATATATATATATATATATATATATATATATATATATATATATATATATATATATATATATATATATATATATATATATATATATATATATATATATATATATATATATATATATATATATATATATATACACGCACAACATTCTTGATCTTTTCCTAACTACAAACCCTTCTGCTTACTCTGTGAAACTATTATCTCCGTTGGGTTCCGTTTTCCGATCGTTTTCCGATCACTACCTATTTATTTAACTTGTCCTATTTCTCTGGTGCCGCCTCGGGACCCACCTAAGCGGAGGTGCTTCTGGCATTTCAACTCAGCTAAGTGGAAAGACCTATGGCAGTACTACTCTGATTTTCCATAGAATGATTACTGCAGGAGACAGATTAACCTAAAACACTATATACTCCGCGAACAACACCGCCGAGGGTTGGAGGACAACAACATAAAAAAACTTTCCAAACTATACGGAGATGGTATTAAACTTCCCCGCCATACTACCGGTATATCATCCTTTCTGATATTGTTCTCACCCAAGACCAAGAAGACCTCCTTAACATGGGACTCAATTTCCACTACCTCTCCATCCCCCGGCCCCTCCGTAAACGTTTAGAAATGGAGATCCTCCTCGGTTATATACAGCAACTTGATCAGAAAGCAGGAAAAGTCAAAACCACACCTGACCTTCAACCTTCTCTCCTCGCCGACGCAGCCAAGACACGTGGCTCCTACAATAGCAGCATTATCAATGAAAAACTCTTTCTTCCTGCCAAGCAGCTACGACAAAATAAAGACATTGTCATCCGCCGCGCTGACAAGACTGCCGCCTTCGTCATCACCAACAAGGAGAATTACATCAATAAGTTCAACACAATCCTCAGCGACACCTTCAAGTTTAGAAGGATCACTCGCAACTCTATCGACTCTATTAAGAAACGGATCAACACCACCATCTGTTCCATCAACATCACCTCTAATGACTTTCATCTCCAGAAGCTAACCGGCGAGTACTCACCTACCTACGCAATGAAAAAACACACAAACCAGGGAACCCTTTACGTCCTATCATCTCGCAGATACATATACCCACATACGCCATAGCCAAGAAACTCAACGAGTTGCTGACACCATACGTTCCCAGCGCATAATAGCCTCTCCTCTGCCTCCTACTTCCTTGAAATTCTACGTGACGCCCCTCCTGCCCCAACCACATCATCGCCTCTCTCGACGTTGAAAGCCTCTTCACGAACGTTCCTGTCGACAAGACTATTGATTTCATCGTTGATCGCGTTTATCACAGTGAAGACACCAAGCCCCTCGACGTCCCAGAGATTGGCATAAAGACAATGCTTCAGCTCTGGACGAAAGAAGCCCTCTTCCTTTGCCCTAGTGATTTAATGTACCAGCAGATCGATGGCATAGCGATGGGCAGCCCTCTATTAGTCCTGCTCGCCAATTTATACATGAGAACGATTGAATCAAGACTCTTATCTTCCAACCGCCCCTCGCTCTACTGCCGCTACGTTGATGATATCTTAATGACCTTCAAGAGCTGCAGGACCTCATACATCGTTTTATCGCCGAATCCGAGCTTAATTTCACTTATGAGGAAGCCACCAACGGACGTCTCCCTTTCATGGATGTACTCGTTAGTGCAGAGACAGCAGGATTTAAGACCACAGTATTATGCAAACCCACTAACAAGGGACTCTGCCTTAACGGGGAAAGCGAGTGCCCTAAGCGTTACCTGCATTCCACCATCAGCGCTTATGTCAGTCGAGCCCTCTCTCACTGCTCCACTTGGAAAGACGCCCACCAAGAACTTGAGCGCGTTACCCAAGTACTTATTAACAACGGCTACTCTAACTCTGATGTGGCCCACGTCAGTAGGAGAATTATAGACAAATGGTACAGTACACCAATCAGGAAACCACCACTCCCACCACCGGCGAACCCATCAAGCTTTTCTATAAAAACCATATGTCTATATATTATAAGACGGATGAGAAGACTATACAAGATATAATACACCGCAACGTTCGTCCTACTGACCCAGAAAGACCCCTCGCTCCTATCATCTACTACAAAATCAGGAAAACGGCTCATCTTCTGCTTCGTAACACCCCCAACGTGACCAAGACGCCCCTTCAAGAAGATCACGTCATCTACCAACACACCTGTGATAGTGAGGAATGTGGACCTCACTCTTATATTGGAATGACGCGGACTAGACTAACGAGGCGTCTTACTTGTCACCTGCATAATGGGTCTATCAAGAACCACTATGACACCATGCACAGCTCCCACCTGACAAGAGATAACCTTAACAAAAAAAACCACGATACTTGATAAGGAACTAGATCCTCGTTGCCTACTTTACCTAGAAGCAATATGCATCGTTTTAAAACTGCCCACAATCAATACGCAGATAGATGATTTCCAGGAGCTACCAACATCCAAACGACACGTCTCCCTCAATAGAGAAACAGCCAATGGGCTACCGGCTTAGCCGTATAGCTCCGCCCACCCCTCCTCCTTTGATCCGCCAAATTGCTATATAGGCTGCCTCCCCTGCCTTCACAATTCAGATCAAGCCTAAAGATGGAACAAGTTGGTTCTGAAACGTCGCAATCCATAGGACAACCTCTGAATAACATATCAGAAGAACACAAGAAAATTGTACGACAAAAATAATCCGTGCATAAAAAACTCAATAAAGGAGAATATTCGATTGCTTTCAACTTCGTTTGCCTAAGAGAATATATATTTATATACATACATACATGTCTGGTATGCGGTCGTTTCAAGGGGAAGGGGGGCTCCCCAGCGAATGAACGTTTCCACATGGATATAATTGGGTTGATGGGAAATTCAGAGAACGGATATATTGCTTAGTGATAATCGATGTACTTACAAGATATCTAATTGCTGAGCCACACAAGACTAAGAAAGCAATAGAGGTTGCTAAATAATTGTGCTTGCTTGCTTGATTCAGTTGTGTGTAAACAAGGAGTACCTCAGACTCTGGTCACTGACCAGGGTAAGGACTTTATAAATCAGGTATTACAAGGAGTAACATACATATTGCAGATTAATCATATAAAAACCACTCCATACCATCCTCTAGCAAATGGAGTTATTGAAAGATCTAATTCCAATCTGATAGATATATTTTATTACGCATTCTAGTGGTACATAATGTTACTATATGGGACACTATGCAGCCCATAGCCACTTTTGCCTATTATTGCGCTTTTCATATAAATATCCAAGATAGACCATTATATATGATGTTTATCAGAGACTCTCCATTTACAATTGAAATAATAAAGGAAGAAAAATGTTTAGTATGACATTAATTACTTTAAACAAGAGATGGCAACTAAAGAAATATAGTATATGCTAGATGTCAGCAATATTTGGAAGAAGCTAAAAGAATTGCAGAAAAAGCTGAAACAAAACGAGCTAAGATAAAACCACATTAACTAGGAGATATACGTGTATCCCCAGAGTGCCCACTGCTGGAACACCCTCCAAATTGCAACCGTTTTACAAAGGCCTGTTTAGGATAACATAAAGTTTATTAGGTGCAATGGGGTAGTACTCCAAATTACTACCTCAACTAGCAACGATTCTAGCCCCTTGGTACACACTTCTGAAAAAAAGAGCGACGTGGATATGGTCTACTGAATGGGAAGAGGTCTTGGTAAAAGTTAAGAAGATGTTAGCAAGTGAAAGGGTTCTCATGAGATATGATCTCACGTTGCCATTCAAATTAGTAACAGATGCGAGTGAGGTCGGCCTCGGAGCGGCGCTAATACAGGTACTACCGGACGGAATAGAGAGGCCTGTGGATTACGCATCAAGGACCTTGACAGACACTGAGCGTAAATACCCAATAGTGGAGAATGAGGCTGCCGCGGTCTCCTACGGCGTGAGAAGATTCCACCAGTACATCTACGGGCGGCACTTGACCTTGGTAACGGATAACAAAGCACTGTCGCGTATAATAAGTCCCGATAGGGAGCTGCCCACACTTGCAGCAGCACGAATGCAGCGATACGCGTTGCCGCTGGCGGCGTACAAGTTTGACGTGGAGCTGCGGCGGTCTGAGAAGATGGCGATGGCAGATGCGTTATCTAGGATGCCATTAGCAGACATTGAAGATAGGGTGGCCTGGAAAGTGGAGAAAGAGGCCAGATAGTGCAGTGTGCTGTATTCGGACGAGGGACCCTCGGTAACCGCAGTGGAAGTAGCGGCAGCAACGCGGCGGGATGCGGTATTGGGAAGAGTGTTAGCCTGTGTTAGGTCGGAACGGTGTCCAGGAATAGCGAAAGAAGATATAGCGATGTTCAAGATAAGAGCTGATGAAATGTCGACAGACGGGCACTGTTTAATGTGGGGAGGCAGAGTAATCTTTCCAGGTACCTTGAGGACACGGGTAAAGAAGGAGTTGCATGTAGGGCACGATGGGTGTTTCAGAATGAAACAACTAGCAAGAAGGTATGTCTGGTGGCCGGGAATAGACAAGGAGCTCTAACGGCTAGCAGGCGAGCGCATCGCGTGTGTGTAAAAGCGGCCAGCCCTACCTCGATCAGCCGTACATCCGTGGGAGAGAACAAAATGGCTGTGGCAGAGGATTCACGCGGATTTCGCTGGACCCGTGGCAGGTGAGATGTTGTTCTTTGTTGTGGATATTTTCTCCAAATAGATCGAAGCCATTCCGACGACGTCTACATAATCGGGACGAACCATCACTGAACTTTGTAAGTTATTTTCAAGATACGGGATACCACTGCAGTTGTGCACTGATAGCGGACCTCAATTCACTTCAGAAGAGATGGCATCCTATTTAAGGCAGCAGGGAATCAGGCAAATCCAGGGCTTTGAAATGGTTTAAGAGAACGAAAACGAAAACCGAAACGAACGAAATTATGCTCAGAACAAAAACGGAAACGAAAACGTTAGCATATTTACTGTTCCGGAACAAAAACGTTATTCTAAAATACTTGTAACCTGTTAAAACGTAATTTTTTCGTTCCATGCCATATATGGTCAATAATCCATTTTCACTTCCAGTAGCCAAATTATTTAAGTATATACATAATGTATCACATACATACATCAATTAAGTCTACTGTATTTGTTCACTTGGCAATTGACGATGTGGTTTTGTTTCAAATAATATCATAAGCACCACTTTTCATTTAATTTGTGAAGAGTAACTATTATTTACCTTTTATAATTATGAATTTTTGTCTTTGTGATATGCATCACGTTCCCTTATTTTATTACACCTTCCATTCGTGCAATAGTTGAGCAATGATACTGCAGTTGGATTTAAGAACATGCTTTGATTAATATACATTATTCGAAAATGGATTATATATCGTGAGTATGTGCTTACCCTTGTAACTGTGTTCATAGCCTAATGCTTGGTGCGCCGAATTTCGGTTTGAGTGTCCTAGTTTCGAGTCCTTGGAGTACCACATGTAGTCATTGATTACATTGATTAGGTTTATTTAATGAGTGGGTTGGTTTTATTACGAATTAATATATTTTTTGCCATATTATAAAATAATTAGTGATTCATGTCTTTACGGCAACTGAGATTGCATAGTCCCACACTACGCTTCCTACTTGTATTGTATATGTAAATGTGTTGCCTTATTTAAGTCGTATAATAATATAGTTCTTCCGACATCTAAGGGTTTGATTTTGTTGAATGCTGTGCACCATGAAATGTATGTATGGCTTTATTACCATCTATAATAATGTAGTCATGTAAAGACATTATTATTTATTAGGGCTAATAGCATATTCAATACATGGTTTGAGAATAACGTTCTAACCGGTTTTCATTTATTTCTAACCGGTTCAGGAACGTAATGTTTGGAGGAGGAACGGAAAACGAAATGCTAATAATACTGTTTCTGCTCGGAACGAACCGTTTGAAAAATATTTTCGTTTTCAAGCCCTGGGCAAATCAGAGTGGCTCCATATCATCCCTCAAGTAATGCTATGACAGAAAGATGCGTGAGAACGGTGAAACCGGTGAAACCACCAATTTCGGTGGGAGCGATTGATTTTTTTCACATTTTTTGTATATCTGGCAGTGCATTAGGTTGTCTGCTGTAGATTCCTCGCTGCTGCCCGCTCTGTATCTTCCAAGTCATCATAGGAAGAGGTTGTTGTGTTTGGTTCTCCAACCTTCCTACACCCCCATTCGCCCCTCCAACTTCTACCGCCTCCTCCAAGTCTACTAAAGCATTATGCTGGACAAATCTCAATCCATTATGAAGAAGACACACATAGTAACCTTGTATCGAAGTGCGAAAACCATGGGCCAGAGAACGAGGGAGATGTGTGTTTCCAAACACACCGTCACGGTCTGGTGCAGGCGGGCGCCAGATGGTGAGTTAGAGACTGCTTTGGCGTGGAAGAAAGGGTCAGGGCGACCAAGAAAAACTTCAAAGAAGACTGATCAACTGCTCAAAAGGATTGCTGATGTCAATAATCCTTTTGAGCAGCTATATATATATATATTATATATATATATATATATATATATATATATATATTATATATATAATATATATATTAATTTAAAATATATATATATATATATATAATAATATATATATATATATTATATAATATATATATATATATATATAATATATATATAATATATATATATATATATATATATATATATATATATATATATATATATATATATATATATATTAATGATGATCGAGTGGTCGGTTTTTCACAACCGCGGTTGCGGTTGTGTTTGCGGTTATCTAATTTTCTACAACCACGGTTGCGGTTGCGGTTATCAGACTTAAGACAACCGCAGTTGCGGTTGCGGTAATCATATACTAGGAAAAATGCGTAATGATTAACTGGAATATTACATTATAGTGTGATTTTGCTACACTTGGTACACAATTTATACTAAATACCTTATGTTGAATACAAGTTTTCCAACACACAAACTGCGGTAAATTATATGTACTGTCAATAATGAAGTATATTTTAAACTTATATAGCTATTATGAAATAATAGGTCAAATTAGTTATAACAATATTATGCACAAAGTGTGTTACCATAAATGTATGTGTCAGATAAATTACTATACACGTAAACTTTTTCCCCTGGTTCCTCGGCCTCACGGCCATAGTCCAGGAGCCAGGGGGTATTTGCATGTTTGAGAGGGCCCCAAGATCACTCACCTGATTTTGATAGAAGACCACCTGGGGCATAATATTAACGAGGGTAGATCATCTGAAACCTGGCAATAATCTCATTAATCATGGATTTGTCAAAATTGTGCTTGCCAGAAATGACCCTCCGAATGAAGGGTGAGCCTCCTTTCGATCGCCATAGAACCTAAACAAATTCACTTACGGAAATTAATTACCACTCAAAAGAAAGCTTAACTTATCCGCTATAATATTTAGCTAGAGTGAAGCTGATTACAAAATGAAAGTTTTCAGTAGGGTCGTAAATACAAAGTTATATCAACATTTTTGAAAAATCTAGGGTTGTAATACATACAAAATAAAATATAATATTTGGAGTGACAAATCTCATTCTTTTTTTAGTTTGTACCTGTTTATTACACATTAGAAAAGTTTTTAAAACTACCAAACAGAATAATGTAGGTCCACGTTAATATATAGGGTCAAATTAAAAGAAATGATGAATTTACTAAAACTGAGGTAAATACCACTACACTTTCCCTCAAGTTTAGGACATGAGAAGTACAAACAGAAAAGTCTCGCTTATCTTAGCTTCCTTTTTGAAGGAAAAGTAGGTTTTTAAGAGCAATAGTGATGAATAAGGATGGTTTTGGTGACCAAATTGGAAAAAATGTTATGTCCACAAGTAAATAAGAAAATAAGAAAATAAGGAAGCTACAAGATGCCGCGAGGCCTACACGTGGTAGTTCCTGTCACCTAACACTACCTACATCCACCTTTCATCCCCATCCATGAACCTATCCAGCTCCCCTTTAAAGCTCCCCAATGACTCAGCACTAACTACCTGTCTACTGAGACCATTCAGTACATAAGGGAAATCAAACTCGATTCTACAATCTACACTGAGAAATTGAATGAATGAATCTTACAATAGTTTGTTTATTTGTTTGTTTGTTCCTAATAGTAAAAGGATGTAATATAAATTGGAAAGCTGTTCCATTTTACGAAAATGATGAGTCCTATTTCCACGAGACGTGTGGGCTGGGGTACCCCACACTTAGTACATAAACATCCAGCACCTATCCTTTATATAATTAGATGGATTATTTCATCCTTTGTCAGAAGCTTGGTAGCTGCAGTACTGACAACAAATTAGCTCATATTGTCTACAAACACATCGCTTAGTGGCACAGGACGTGCATTTACATGGCATTGGGAAGTCATCTGGCAGTAAGACTTGACATCGTTCCGGCTCAAGGATGCCACCAGCCACACTGTAGCCAAAATTCCTCGGATCCAGGTACACCCTCTCCAGACAGTGTAGTTGCATGTACGGTACAGTAAAATACCCTGAGAATATGTCCCTTGATAGAACGACTGCTGGGGGATAGGTCAAGGATAGTTTTTTTGCTTTGTTGGAAGAGGGGATATCTTAGCTCATCCATTGTTTTGCATTGTGTTCCATACTTGTACACATAATCTAGAAACTCTTCTATCAATGAAAAGTCAATCTCATTTTGGTGCTTTCCGAAGTTTTGGAGGTAGTGACACGGATTGGCTTTCAGTCTAGCTGCTTTTGTGCCGAATTTGCTTGTTGAATCACAACCTGTGAGATGATGCAGTGCTACAAGTACTTTGCAAGTTTCCGTGCCTAACCTCTCATCCAAGATATGAAGAGGAATATATCTGGTAGTATTTCCCATTATTTAGTGGAATATGAAGAAAGTAGTAAGGTTACAAAATGAACATGAATATTATAAGATACTATGAATAAATTATTATTGAAGAAGAATTTTGATGTGCACAACATTAAAGGAGAGCTAAGTAAGCTCAAAATAAATAGGAAATATAAACAATTAAAGATATCAGAGATGATTGTGGTGAATAATATATTATATTGAGTGACTTATAATGCTTATGGTGAACTGACGCGTCAGCTATTGATACCATATTTTTCTATCCATGCTGCTTTACGTCTAGGTCATTCCTTGCCAACCGCGGGGCACGGGTGTGTACAAGTTATCTTAACTAGGTATCAGAAATTTAGTTATTGGCCAAAAATGATAAAAAAATGTTGAAAATGATTGCAAATCCTGTCTGGTATGCGGTCGTCTCTAGCGGATGGGAGGCGCTCCAGACGCATGAACGAGTTCCATGTGGAACGCCACATAATTGGGCCGATAGGAAATTTAGAAAACGGATATATTGTTTAGTGATAATCGATGTACTTACAAGATATCTAATTGCAGAGACAAGACTAAGAAAGCAGTTGAGGTTGCTAGATAATCTTTTGATTAATTTGTGTGTAAACAAGGAGTAACTCAGACTCTGGTCACTGACCAGGGTAAGGAATTTATAAATCAGGTATTACAAGGAGTAACATACATATTGCAGATTAAACATAAAATACACTGCATAGCACCCTCTAGCGAATGGAGTCATTGAAAGATCTAATTCTACTCAGATAGATATATTTTATTAGGCACTCTAGTGGAAGATAATGTTAGTATCTGGGACACTATGCTCCCCATTACCACTTTTGCAAATAATTGCGCTTTCCATAGAAATATCCAAGATAGACCATTATATATGATGTTTCCCAGAGACTCTCCCTTTCCATTTGGAATAATATAGGAAGAAAAATGTTTGGTAAGACATTAATTACTTTAAACGAGAGATGGCAACTAAAGAAATATAGTATATGCTAGATGTCAGCAATATTTAGAAGAAACTAAATGAATTGCATAAAAAGCTGAAACAAAACGAGCTAAGATACAACCACATAAACTAGGAGATAGAGTGTACGTATATCCGCAGAGTGCCCACTGCTGGAACACCCTCCAAATTGCAACCAGCTTACAAACGCCTGTTTAGGATTACATAAACAAATAGTGATGTAGAAGTGAAAATTGAGTTTATTAGAACAGAGAAAATACAGACACTACATACTGATATATTACGAGTAATCCGTGCAAACAATTCTACTCCACAAATTATTCCAAATGTAAGAAGAGCTCACTCAGTACATCATAAAGGTGAAAGAAGGAAAACTAAATTGGCCCTCGAACAAATAGATCCATTTCCATTCATGGCTGAAAATACGAATGACAATAATGATAACAATACAGATGCTAATTCAACATCACGGGTGAATTTCATTGCAATGGAGTGCCATTGGATGCCAACTCTCCTTTTGATTAATAAAAACTCACAATTTATCTACCATCTCTTACTGTCTGCTATATATGGATTGGCAGGCACCGGGCTTTTTGTTACTTCGCGTTTTTTTGGCCTTAGCCAGCATTTACGTAAGGATTGGGGCATAAGATATGCTGCGCGTGGCCTTAGGTGCTCATCTCCGTGGCATTAGCCCTTTGAGCCTATTGTGGGTGAGGACCCGTTACCCTGGGACATAGAGCTAGGGTGATATCCTGATTACTTCAGTTACCTTTCCCAGGTTACCCCAGGTACCCATTTAGCAACCCCGTAAGGGAGGAAGAACAACTGGATTGGCAGGTCGCCGACTTACCCTGGCACGGATTCGAACCAGGGCCCACATATTCGTAGCCAGGCATGCTAGTCACTATACCACGGAAGCGACAAGTATTGCTAATGTAAAAATAAAAAAATATAATATTTCGTCGTTGTTAGGAGATAACGCTTAAACGTGGACGCATTGGTTTCTCAAGATTAATGTGCAGTTAATGAGTAAATTGATTGGATCTCCCTTACTTGACGACTGTCTTGTCTCCATTGTTTTTGTTTTTTTTATCGATCGGAGGTCCTTACTTGTAAAACCTTTTTGTCTGATTTCATATTGTTCCATGTCTGGCGAAGTTATCCTCCTTTAGTTCACGTAGTTGTATTGCGTACAGCATTACATTTAAATAATATACGTGAGTCAATGAAAGTGTTTGTATTATTTTAGTCATTTCTTTTCGAAATATATAATATTGTTGAATTGGATTTTCATATTTATGTTAGCTAGTTTTTATATCTAAAATTCACAGTTTGTCTTTTTCGTGCTTAGCTATATATACGTATATATATATATAATATATATTATATATATATATATATATATATTATATATATATATATATATATATATATATATATATATATATATATATATATATATATATATATATATATATTATATATATATATATATATATATATATATGTATATATGTTATATATATATATATATATTATATATATATATATATATATAATATATATATATATATATATATAGATAGATAGATAGATAGATAGATAAATATATTTGGGTGTCCTAAAATGCAAAGGTTTTTAAATATTGCACGCTCGTGGGTTATTTCGGTTTTCACATAGTTAAACAGTATTGCGTTGAAATTTTTGGGAAATTGAGTAATATTTAAAGGTCCCGACAAAGTGAATATTTAGGTGACGTGACTCGAATTTCAGGCTTTTTCTAAATTTCCACTTTTTTTCTCCTTCAGGTTATCAACATGGCAACAGGAGC
The DNA here is from genome assembly GCA_016584305.1 of Chionoecetes opilio. Classification (NCBI taxonomy): domain Eukaryota; kingdom Metazoa; phylum Arthropoda; class Malacostraca; order Decapoda; family Majidae; genus Chionoecetes; species Chionoecetes opilio. The sequence goes on from JACEEZ010013796.1 coordinate 70,375, forward strand.
CGCTAGTAATCTTTGGCTGATCGACAAGGCTCCAATCGGTGAAATCACCGAAGGCCGGCTACCATCGAAGGAGCAGGTCCTCCTCCGCTACTACCACCACCACTGGGAGATGGGGAAGACGGCGAGCGGGAGCAGGAAGGCGGTGGTGAAGGAGGTTCTCCCCTTCTGGTCGCGCGCCGGGATTTTGACAACTACAGTAATACACGCCGGCACGAAGCTGTCAAAGCTGATAAAGGCGTCCAATGACCTCAAGAAGAACACGAACAAAGACAGGCCGAAACATCGTATGGATGAGGAGATTTTCAAAGGAGACCTCCAAGAAATCTTCGACCTCGCACACTCCTCCTCTCTCCAACGGGCAGACGTAAAGGACGAGGACAAGGAGTTCCTAAGGAGTCAGAGAGAAGACAGTGGGGAATCATCCATGGCTGGAATTGACCTCGTGACAGCGAAGAAGGTGGAGAAGCAGGTCGAGCGCGAAACTTGACTCAAGCGGCTCCGGGAACGTGAAGACAGCGACATTGCCAGGCTGATTGAAAGGGCGGAAATCCCAAGCCAAAGCAGTAGCAGCAGCAGCAGTCCTGTGTCGACGACGTCATCACCGACTCATGGATCCTGAAGCCAGAGGAAAAAACGCAAACAATCGCCATCGATCTCCGTGAAAGATCTTAACCTCATTTCAACTTGGGATCGAGAGAAGTTGTCGGTGCGGCAAGCAACGTCAACGCTCGCAGCTACCGCTCAAGTTCTTGGAATGGACATTGGGAGTATGGCGGTCTCGAAGAGCACGGTCCATCGAGCACGAATTGCGGGGAGAGAGCAAGCCGCCGAGAAGATCGTGGAACTGCGGAACCAGGAGATACCTGAGAGGTTGGTCCTGCATTGGGACGGAAAACTCCTCCCGTCCCTCTCTGGCGATACGGAGGACCGCATCGCCGTCCTCCTCACAGGGGAAGATGACGCCGAGTTCCTTCTTGGGGTCCCGGCCAGCTCGGATTCGACAGGCAGAAACGTGGCTGCAGTGGTCTTGAAGGAGGTGGACGAAGCGGGCGTCAGGGACAAGATCATCGCCTTCTGTTTCGACACCACGGCTTCGAGCACTGGCATGGTGCAAGGTGCTTGCATTCGGACTGAGCAAGAACTTGGACGAAGCTTGCTTTGGTTGGCCTGCCGCCATTATGTCCACGAGGTGATCCTCAAGGATGTCTTCGAAGCCAGCCTCGGCTCTTCCTCTGGTCCTGACATTGGAATCTTCAAACGACTCCGTGATCGATGGTCCTTCGTGGATTCCTCGCAGAGAGAGACGGTGGAAACATCGGAGGACCTCCTAGAGTTCTTCGCCACCAATGACACTGCCAGCAAGCTGAAGGACGACGCATTGGCCTTCCTGAAGGAGGCTCTGATGTCGAAGAACCATCCCAGGGAGGACTATGAAGAACTTCTCCGTCTCTCTTACCTGTTCCTCCGTGGTGAAGGTCCAGCCAAACCATTCCGCCGTCCTGGAGCTCTCCATCAAGCCCGGTGGATGGCCAAGGCCATCTACTGCCTCAAGCTTCAGATGCTGAAATCCCAGCTGTCGCTGACTGGTCGAGAGAAGGCCGGAGTGGAACGAGTGGCCCTCTTCGTTGCTCTGGTGTACTGCAAGCAATGGCATGAGGCACCGATCTCTGTGAAAGCTCCGTTGAACGACGTGCTCTTCCTCGAGATCCTCAAAACATACCCTGACCAAACCGTTGCCAAGGCAGCAGAACAAGCCCTGCGACGCCACCTGTGGTACGTTTCTGAGGAAAACGCGGGACTGGCCTTCTTCGACTCAAGGATTGATGTGGAGGAGAAGAAGCAGATGGGCAAGGCATTGGACAAGCCCGCCTCGAAGAAGGAACTCAAGCGATTGGAGGGAAAAAAGATGACGATGTCTTCCTCCCTCTCGTCCTTCGTCACTTCGAAGACACGGTCCTTCTTTCAGAAGCTCGACGCGGACGAGGGCTTCCTGGCAAAGGACCCGGCGTTATGGGAGAAGGACGACCGATTCAAGGACGCTCGGAAACGGGCACTTGGCCTACGAGTGGTCAACGATGCCGCGGAGCGGGGCATCGCCATAGTCCAGCGCTACCTGGGGTCCACGAAGTCGGCCGCACAGGAGAAGTATCTCCTCCAGTTAGTCCACCACCATCGGAAACTTGTGGGGCGGGAAAAGAAGGAGGACCTTCAAAAGAAGGCTTTCTGAATGGAAACAATGAAAACTGTCTGTTTTGGTTTCCTTATAAGTTTCTTTCTAAAAATGTGGGATGTTTTGAGTTTTTTCTTTGTTTTTAAAGGTTATTAGAAAATTGTTCAGTTTGTCGTGACCCCTAAATATTCTTAGAATTTCATCTAATTGCACAGGAACTCTTCTTATGCACGTGTAAACAGAAGTAAAACACGAGCAAATGAAAAAAACATGTTTCATTTTTTCCTTCTATGAACTTGGGACACCCTAATATATCTATAATAATATAAGCGAAAGTGTGTGTGCGTGTGTGTCTGTGTGTGTGTGTGTGTGTGTGTGTGTGTGTGTGTGTGTGTGTGTGTGTGTGTGTGTGTGTGTGTGTGTGTGTGTGTGTGTGTGGTATAGATTCCGCCCCCCGTGGCGGAATCCCATCATATACCACATTTTTGGAACCAGGTTGACCAGGGGAAGGTTTTAAGCCCACTTATGAGATGATCCTATAACTTTCTTCTTCTTTTTTTTCCAGCCTATTAGCGATAATTGTGAAAAAAAGTGGGTTGCGAGAATTGAGGAAACCTTGATGTAGGGTGATGGGTAATGGGTGAGTGAATGGGTGGGGTGATGGGTAATGGGTGTGGGGTGTTGGGTGAGTGAATGGGTGGGGGGTGATGGGTGATGGGTGAGGGAATAGATGGGGGGTGATGGGTAATGGGTGAGTGAATGGGTGTGTGGTGATGGGTAATGGGTGAGTGAATGGGTGGGGGGTGATGGGTAATGGGTGAGTGAATGGGTGGGGGGTGATGTGAATGGGTTGGTGTTGATACATACATTTCTACATCCATGATTTCAGGAAAGTTAGAAGGGGCTATCTGGAAAGTCTGTGTTTGGTGGGCCGAAGGCCCACCAATAGCCCTCCGCAGAAGCTAGCCAAAAAGTCCGCCCGGAGGGCGGCTTTGCGGCTAGTATATACATATATATATATATATATATATATATATATATATAATATATATATATATATATATATATATATATATATATATATATATATATATATATATATATATATATATATATATATATATATATATATATATATATATATATATATATATATATATATATATATATATATATATATATATATATATATATATATATATATATATATATTATATATATATTTATTTTTATTTTATTTTTTTTCAGCTTCAATCCAACCATTGCCTTCATTGACTGTAATAACTTATCAGCTGTTATAACATGTGAATAGAATATATAATGTTTAGTTTTCTATTTCATGTCACATAATTTAAGTTTGCTGAACAACACATATATATTTATTAATTGCGTGAATGTTTTTCAATCGTATGACGTTCATATTCCAAGCACAATGCTAAAAAAGAAAAGGAGATAGCTAAATATACATTTCCCCGTCCCAGATACAGCTGAATGGATGAACCAGACTCTGATTCTCTTGTGTCTTTTTATGTAGATATTTGTGGTATTTCTGTGGGTGCACGTGATCATAGTGACGGTTGCGTACAGTGCCAACCTGACGGCATTTCTGACTGTGGAACGCGTCCCCGTAGGCATCACATCCCTAAAACAGCTCTATGATTCGAAGCTCTTCGTCTATAGCAACGGTGGTCCCTTCTTTGCGGACAATATGGCTGAATCAGGCAATGAATATGTCAGGGTAAGTTATAGTATTATAGACTGATAATTTCGGTGCCAATAGCTTCGTAACTTGAAAGTCTTGTGTGTCATAGACAACACATTGCAAATAACTTATCATGCAATTATAAATCAATGTGGAGTTTATTGACTAAATGAGGTGAAATTCAGAGGTGAGAATTTCAAAAATATTTAGTGCAAATGACTATTTACTTTATTATCTTTTTATTTATATATTTTTGTTTAGGATAATGGAGGTAGGTAGGTCGAGTCTCTACTGGCGTGGATGGAATATTGATTTCTTACAATTGTGTCTCTTGACCCATTTTGCCTTTGGTAATTGGCTGGTGATGCAATCAAAGATAGGACATGTAAGTATGTAGGTGCTGACTGAAGATGAAGGCAATGCAAGCTCGACTCTTTCAAAAACTCTCAGGCACGAGCGGGACTGAAAGTGGGCATCGCATAAATCACTTGAGCATCTTTCATAATTCTGGCCATGGCCCTCTATACGCGACACTTTGAAATTTACTAGAAATCCAATATACTACACTATACAAACTCATGACTCGGCGGCAAGCTGGGGGACGTTTGTGGCAAAATCCATAAAAGAATAATGGTTTCCTCTCTATGTATCCTCACCTATATAAAGATTGTAATTATACATATATAGTATTTAATAATTTTGGTGCACATTATAACCTATAGAGGAAACATTCAAATATACAAGCCCTATTCTCTAATTATTTCTGAATTATCACAAATTCATTCAAATTTTATTCTCACCAGGGATTGGCTACGCGTTTTGTCCCCTTGCCGAGTTACGAAGAAATCTATGATCAGTTAATGAAGGGTCGCGGCGTGCACATCGACTCAATGAACCACCTTTCCTACGTCAAATCGCTGTACACCGACTCACGTGGCTCCTCCACCCTAAGGATCATCCAGGTGACATGAATTACCTTTACAGAAAAATTGCATAACTACTTTCATGCTGTGTATCTCTCTCCTTAGTATATACTATTCAAAACGATTTGACTATCTATCTTCTCAAGTAAAGTCTATCTTCAATGTTTTTCCTCATGCCGATTTCGATTCGATTATGATGATTTTCCTTTCTACATTCTTGCGGATAACTATGTTCACCACACATTAGGTTATCATATCATATTTATTAACTGGCAAGAGGGGTGAACACCGAACAAGCCCTCATCTTTACTATCGATCATGACCTAGAACAGCTGATGCAGCACACCCAACTGTATTCCTGACCGTCCTGGAGATACATCCAACATATTTGACTTAACTTCCTAACTTCTAACCCTTCATCTTATTATGTTGAACCATTATCTCCGTTGGGCTTCTCTTATTACATTATCATTCCTGTATCTCCACCTTTTGATCCAATATAGCCTAAATATCAACTTAACCGGAAGTGATTATTCTCTTATACCCCGAATAAGTGGGAGGATCTTAAACAGTACTACTCTTATCAGAACTATGTCTTTGTGCAGAGCGCATAACATGAGTAATTGTGTTTGGTGTGGAAGCATGCATTTCACGTACTTTTCTCGAATGCTAAAGCCCATTAACCTTGAAATAGTATATATTGCTATCGTGTTGTCAAAGATAGAGACATATAGTTAATAGAGAGTACCGTAGCAATACATCTGAATCGCATTCCCTTTATATATATGTCTGCATTCATACCAAATATATCGTTCAATTTGCCAAAAACTTAAATCATTAACAGCAAATATAAAATTGTCCAAATGAAACTCCCTTTGTGACTTCTGACACCGAAACAAAAATATCTCAAATATGATTATATTCTTCATCATTCCCTTTGTTTCACCCAGACTGATACACTGGCGTCTCACCTATTTCTAAAGCTGAGCTCTTCGTTCATATTTTTGCTCATGATTACACTCGATAATTCAGAATCTGCTCCATCCTCTTATTATGTTATGCCCTTATTCCTTGATAGGAAGTTGTATATGCTCTCTCTGGACTTGATCCTCTGAAGACATGCTGTCCTGACGGAGTCCCCTTTCTTGATCTCATAAACAAAACCTTATGTGCTTGCTCCCTGCCTGGTCAAACATTTCCGTTTATGTCTAACTACATCAACATTCTCACATTTAATTCTTTGGGGCATTTCAATCAATCAATCCTACTTGCAGGAAGTTTCTCACATTTAACCTCTTCCTAAGGAGGGTGACCTTTCTCTTCCTTCAAACTACCGGCCTATAGCTCTGATTTCCTGCCTTTCTGAGGTTTTTGAGTTTATTTGCAATGTGAAAATGTTGAAGCATGTATTTGCTCACAATTTTCTATCTGATCATCGGTATGGATTCTGCGAGGAACAGCTACCTGTTGTCAATCTTTCAACTTTCTAATTGAATCCTAATCATTCTCATTTATTGATGTAGGTTAATAAATTATTTTGCTGCTGCTCTAGCTATAAATGTTATATATCTAGTCAAAGGTTGTTTATGGGGTTTCACATAAATGTTGGGTATCCAAACTTTCTCTTTACGTCCTCCATCTTTATATCTGCACATTCATCTCAAGTTTTGTATCTGACCGCTCTGCTGCTATTATTGTAGACGGTCATTGTTATCTTCTCTCAAGTTTATCTATAGTGGTGTTCTACTGGGCTCTGTCCTATCACCCACTTATTTTTGGTTATCTGTTATCGATACAATCAGTCCAATTCAATGTTATATCCACTCATATGCTGATGACCCTATCATGTATTATTTAACATAATTTTCCAGACATCCAGCATAAGTTGTAGCAAGGTCAGTTTATATTGTAATTGTGATAAATTTGTATATATATAAATATATATATATATATATATATATATTTATATATATATTATATATATATATATATATATATATATATGTTGACAAACATGCGAATTTCTCAATTGCGAATGCGAATGCGAATATTCGGTCCATCACTAATATATATATATATATATATATATATATAGTTGATTTTCTTATTTGATACATCATGATGTTTCAGGGTGACAGAGACACTCGTCATACTTGGAGTTGTTTATGCGCAACGTTTATGCGCAACGGAAAACACTCAATGATCTACTTAAGTCACATCTTCCTAACTCAAAATTTAAATTTATTTTTACTAATTCTTTTACCCTAAGAACTCATTTCAAATATAAAGACTCTATACCTAAAGCCCTTATTTCTAACATAATTTACGAATTCAAATGTTCTAGTTGTAACGCTAGATACGTCGGCGAGACGACAAGGAATCTAACCCTGAGGCTTTCTGAGCATAAAGGTGTTTCTGCACGTACTGGTCGACCCATTTCTTCACCTTCGCAATCTGCAATCCGCTCACACTCACATGATTTAGATCACCCTTTTTCTATGAATGACTTTAGTATCCTATCCAAGGCACACTACCCTAGTGACACTAAATTATTAGAAGCTATACACATCAAGCATTTGTCCCCTGATCTTAATAACCAAGTCATTTCACACCAACTACATATACTCAAATGACTACCACTGTTTCGATTGCCCGACTCTCGGTTCGATCGCCCCACACAAGCTGAAATGTCACCCACAAAACTAGTGTTCATTCAGTCCTCTACCAACTCAGACAGCATACACACCAAGGTCCGTTAAGTACAAATTATATTTTATTTATTAGTTAGTAATTTTAGATAATATAGGAATATTTTATTGTTTCTTAGAATTAATTTTTTTAGATGTTCGCTTTTTAGCATTACAATATATTAAATTTTTAACTATTTTTAGCCTGATGATGCCAAGTGCCTTGGCGAAACGTTGCGCATAAACAACTCCAAGTATGACGAGTGTCTCTGTCACCCTGAAACATCATAATATATATATATATATATATATATATATATATATATATATATATATATATATATATATATATATATATATATATATATATATATATATATATATATATATACTATATATACAGTATATATATATATATATATATTATATATATATAATATAAAATATATATATATATATTATATAATATATATACTGTATAAATATATATATATATATATATATAATATATACGTATATATATATATATATATATATATATATATATATATATATATATATATATATATATTATATATATATATATATATATATATATATATATATATATATATATATGTATATATATACATATATATATATATATTATATAATATATATAGTGATGGACCGAATATTCGCATTCGCATTCGCAATTGCGAAATTCGCATGTTTTGTCAATATTCGCATTCGCATTCGCATTCGCACTCCAACTCGTAGTTGCTTCCGAATATACGAATATTTTGCCCATATAAATAAACTTAAAAAAAAAAAAGCAAATAACAAGTGATCATAATATTACACAAGCAAACATATAAATAAATTTAAAGTTTAGCCGAGTGTTAGTTAAAACGCAGTTATAAAAATGGGATGAGGAGGCGTAGTGGTAGCCAAAGCCATGGTTCCTTGAACACTAACTCCATTCTCCACCCTTCAACAGAGTATAGCAGCTGTTTCTCTCAAGGTCACTGTTACTGAACTCAACTCATTGCCTCGTGCGTCATACTGCAGTAATTAAGCACCTTCTCTGTCACCCACGAACATAATCAACTTGCTTTGAAAGAGAACAGTGTTGCAGGAACTTACTGCGTAATGACGTCCAGTAATAACAGTGTGGTTTGGGATTATTTCGAGATTACCTACAGCTATATTGCACAGTGTAAACTTTGCAATAATAATTATACAGGCAAGATATTATCATATAAGTATTCGTGTAAGAGTGGGTCCTCGTCCCGCAAAACTGGCAACATAGAAAATTCAATGGAATTTACATTAGACATTCATTTTTTATGGCTGAACTCTTACAATACATACAAAATACTTCAGTTGCCTGTATAATATAAAACATTGTGTATTGAATTAAATGTTATGTAATATTCGCAATTCGCATTCGCATTCGCGAATATCAAACCAAATATTCGCATTCGCATTCGCATTTGCGAATACGGAAAATAGACATTCGGTCCATCACTAATATATATATATATATAATATATATATATATATATATATATATATATATATATATATATATATAATATATATATATATATATATATAATATATATATATATATATATATATATATAATATATATATATATATATATATAATATATATATATATATATATTTTATATATATATATATATATATATATATATAATATATATATATATATATATATATATTATATATATATATAGTGATGGACCGAATGTCTATTATTTCCGAATACGGAAAATAGACATTCGGTCATCATAATATATATATATATATATATATATATATATATATATATATATATATATATAATATATATAATATATATAATATATATATATATATATATTATATATATATAATAAAATTATATATATATATATATATAATATATTTAATATAAAAATATATATTATTATATTATTATATATATATTTAATATATATATATATAATATATATTATATATCAATAATATGATTTTCAAGGCAACACAAATATTTATTCACAGTTGTTGAGGTTTAATGTGCAATGATTCTCCAAACTATTGGCATCATCTTGCAAAAACATTATTACAATTAATCATGAATTGATGGAGAAATTATAAATCTAATATTTTATATACATTTAAAATATTTTACCTAAAAATACACATAAAAGATTGTAAGTTAAAGTAATAGAAGAACGATATTGGTAGTGGTTTTTTTCCAGTCACAAAGGACTGGCCAGGGCTAACAAAAAATAAGTAACAAAAAAACAAAACCTGTGCGAAGAAAAAATATGGGCGAACGAAGAAAACGGAGCATAAGGGGGTGACCGGTGTAGCACTGTAGCGGACGTTGGTCGTTGCAGTATGACGTTGGACATTTTGTGGGTTTGGATTAATAACACGTAAACAACATGATAACAGCAAAAATTGAGTTGCACACCGTGTTATGAAATCTGAGAGGCGTGCAAAGTCTCATTTCTGTAACTCGTAGCTTTTTATTAGTTAGGCGATTTGAACTAAATAACTACAACGATAAGAAAAAAAATACTAAAACTTTTTGTGATTAGCCTGATGATGCATAGTGAAGCACACCATCATTCAGTCTCCACTATATTTTGACCCAAAAAAACAGATTACGATGTGATTGATTGATTTCGATTAGGACTGATTTTCATTTAACATATATGTTAAACCTTGATATTCCTTTGAAGTGTAAAAGCATAATGGTGGAAAACCGGTGTCATTCCTATATATATATATATATATATATATATCTATGTATGATAGATTTTTATCTGAACATTGGAATTTTTTGTGTGTTGTTAATTAACATGAATTGCATACATAATAAAGTTATCTGTTTATTGACCATGAAAAAGTTTCAGATACTTTTTAGCTATAGTTAAGCATGCTGGATATTTTTTGAAGGACATTCTGAGTAGAGGTGGACCACATGTCGATTTTTCACTAATTGCGGATGCGGATGCGGATACAAATATTTAATTTCAATATTTGCGGATGTGGATGCGGATGCGGATATTTCTAGCCATCAAGATCTTTAGCTACATATAACTGCAATTTAAAACTGCTTAAATATGAGTAAAAAAATATCATTAATATGCTATTAAGAAATAAGGGAACCAAGACTATACTAATCAATTTTGGCTGCAATTTCAATTATCTGTGTTACCACTTCGCAAGCACTGTAATGCAACTGATTTTCTACAAGTAACAACACATTACACGCGTATGGCCTAACACCAGCCAACAAGTTTGATGAGGAATCGTTATGGTGCGGGAGGCGGGCGAGTGAGTGATTGACACACTCTCTATCAAACTCACTGTCTCTCTCGTCTGCACAAACTCATCCCAGAATATGTCTTCTGTTTTACAAGTGTTCCACATTATTTCGTCTCCTTCTCTCACCCTTTCTCTCATCATCCCAGAATATCTCAACTTTATAACCATTTGCAGTCGGATGTGGATGCGGATGTTAAAAATGATGCGGATATCCGCGGATTCGGATGCGGATTCAGATATCCGATCCACCTCTACTTCTGAGTAACAGTTTCCAATTTAAAACCATTTTTTTCTCATTAATTAGTAATGTAGTGTAGGCAGAGGAATATGATAAACATGCAAGCTGGTAAATACATCATAAAGAAATCCTTTTATCGGCAGGAATGCTTCCAGCCATACAGTGTGGCCATGGGGATCCAGAGTCACTCGCCGCTCAAGACGAATTTCGACATTGTGATTGCCTGGGTCATCGAGGGCGGTCTCGTTCAGCGATGGTTTGAAGAAACTCTCCGTTTAGTAATGAAGGTGACGGTCGAATTGTGGATAGATTATTTTTTATGACTATCAAATAAGCTTCTATAAATTAGCTGTTGACTTCAATGAAGTAAAAATAAATCGTATAACGACACTTTATGAAATAAAAATTTCACACAAGCAAGCAAACACACACACAAACAAAAGTTGTTCAGAAAAACATATATAATATCAACAATTAGTAAAATCAAATGGACAAAATATAATGCTCGTAAAATACAGATTATGAAAAAAACCCATTGCTAACATTGAGATTAAATGTCTTTGAGATGCCATCTAACATTGTATCTGTGAGACCTTCCTAATACCACATGCATCCTCCACAACCACAGATCTGTCTTCCTTCTGGATGATTTTTAAGGTATTGAAATAAATACACCTCAAGCACTCTACCTGCCATAAAAGCCGATTCATGCTATATCAATACGGCATCATCTCATTATATCAGGGCAGCGTTCTGTCAGCCGTGTCATGTAATCACACTATTCAATCGTCACAGTTCCGTCATTTTCGGCAGTTTGCGCTCACCCTCTAAGGCCCGGTTCACACTATTTTGTTTTGCTGTCCGTGTCTACGCGGGTGACGTCATTAGTGACGTCACTCCCTACCCGTGCATTGTGAACCGAACTCCGTGTGCCTTGACGGCCGTCTAGCAGGGGACACACCATAAACAAACTGAGCTGTCGACGGCTGTCGACCCTGCAGTCCTTGCGCAACAACTTATACAAATGTACACGGTAAAGATCCAGATAATCGCTGCTACTACAGTTCGGCGTCGGAGAAGAATAATTAGGTCCCGGCAGCTATTGCTTGAAAGGCTGCTTCGGGGTGAATTCCACAAATTGATGGAACGGGCGAGAGTAATTGATCCAAATGGCAATTGCATAAATTTCAGCAATCTGTAATTCACAAACCTGCTTGATAAAGGGAAAACAAGGGTCAGACACGAAACGAGATGAATGCACATACACTGTGGTTTTGTTTACCTCCAAGGCAGCGGTGCCGCTGTTAGCCACTGGCACATATTAGCATTTTTTCTAGTATTAATACTGTCTACCAAGATTACTGATAATAAATGAGATTTAAATCAGATCTTGGAAACAAGCTTATTTTGATAATGCTTAACTTGTTTAGCATTATCCCATACATTATACAACATTATTCCATAAATAGCGGCACCACCGCTCCCGAATGTCGGAGAAAGATTTGGGAGCTCTGATTCTTCCACCCGTACATGGCTGATGACGTCCCCCCCTCAGACACGGACATCAAAACGGGGTAGTTTTAACCGGGCCTAATCAGGCATGGCACCTCAGTGGCTATTGTTAAAGAAAGTTACATTAATAACACCTTTGGATGAAGAAGAGTAGTTGAACTCTATAAGTAAACTACTTTTGGTATATAAGGACTTGAACAAACTATAATCATCAGCACATAACAGTCTCATCACATAAAAATATTCTTCCCGAAAAGCCGTTCCGTGACGAAACGGTGATGTGCTGGAATGGTAACGGTGCGGACCGTTTGGTGTGAACACGTCCATTTGTTTGAATGTAAGGAATTTCAACGGTTGTGATGAGACGGTACCGTGATTATAATAGTGTGAATCAGCCTTGAATTGAAAGACCGTCAAGGGGACAAACTAGTCACTACATAATAATGGAGCATCTCTCTCTATAACATTGCCATGCGCCATCATGGTATGGATGATAAGAAGGCGAGCCAGCGCTGTCTCCTTCTTACCTGCAAGACATTCCACGGTAGCTTTATTTTTCAACACCCGATATAATGTTGCCTAAATTGTTCAGACCGACAGCATCCAACCGCTCATGAAAACATCTGCAAACGCACTTAATAATGACCACTATGCGAATTTATCGTACTAGTTAAGAGAGCTTGGTTAAAGTAATAATAATAATAATAATTATAATGATTTTATTCTCGCCCGGAGGCATACAGACAAAAACAAAGCAACCAGAACAAGCCAAGGAGTAAACTTAAGTACTAGAGCAAAAACAAAAAACAAGAACACAGTATAGGCACATTAGGGGACATACTATCAAAGTACATAGAAAAACATAATAGACACCTGTGCTACCCCACATTCTGGAAAAACAGCAGACCCAGCCACCGCTGTTGTATATCCGATACGATGTGATTTCGATGGCCTTTGCTCCGGCCCCCCTGACGTATTCTTCACTTTCTTTGTTGCTGATCTGTCTTTTCTATTTCATTTTTTACTGTTTTGTCCCTGTCACTTTCTTTTCCACTTTACTTTCGGTCCCTTGTTATTGATCACTTTTGCACTTCACTTCACTTTAATTGCTCTGTTGTAGCTTTTTCTCTCTTAGTTTCCAAAAGTTATGTATCACCTCCTTAATGTTTCTTTTTTCTTCTTTACTTTGAAACTCAAATAGAACACTTCCTATGATACTCTCTTTGTCCTCCTCGTACGGTTGTTGTAGTCTATAAATGTTCTTCCTGTCTTCTCTATATCCTGGACAGTGTAACAAAAAGTGTTCTAAATTTTCTTTTTCTCCACCACACACTGGACACTCTGTATTTTCTCTTAAGAACTTGACTCTGTCATGGAGGGGCAGGCTGTTAGTCCTAACTTGGAAAAGGGTTATTGAGTCAGGTCTGTTGTCATATAAGCTGTCATTTTGTCCCATCACCTTCTTCATCCGTCTGTATATTTTAAAAACTCATTTTGTGTCTTTCCCTTTCTCCCATTCCTAGTATCCGTTCCAGAAATTTTTCTCCCTTCCCTTTTTCTCCTTTGTAACCTCTGTTTTTAAACCCAAAACCTTTTTTCCATCATCTTCCTTGGTCTTGGGCCATACATTTGCTGAACTGTACTTTTTCCTCTTCCCTTTCCCCACCATTCGTTCCTTCCTCTTTAAACTGTGCTCGGGATATAAGAATCTGCTTTTCATTAGTCTTGTTTCAAATAGTGATGATCCTATTTTCCCTTAACCCCTTCTTCTGCCGTGTATTTTCTTGCTCCCAAATTGTTCTATATACAGTTTTTTTTCTATGCTTTGCATTTTTTTATTTCCCTTCTAAAAAATCTATCTCACTAGTTCCGGGGACAGCTGGGTTAACTGCTGATTTCCATTATTTTTCCCAATTATTTTTTTGTTAACTCCGTAGAATAATGCTATGGGTTATTTTAGCCATGTCTGGCCTTCTGAATTTAAATGCTTTTTTATGATTTTTGAAGCGTTCTTTTGTTTTTAATATTTACTCCCAAATACTTTATTTCATTGCACTTTTATTCCTCCAATTTTCTTCTAATTCCTTTTTCACTTTAAATATCTGAAAAAACTTTTTTCTTTTTTTATTTCTAACCCGCAGCCCCATTTATTTCGATAAAACCTTGATGTTTTTTTTCCGCCTTTTCCCTTACTTGACGACATTTGGGGGCCCATCGTCCGCGAAGAAAATGTTTAATATTTTTTATTCGTTGAGTAACCAACCCGTTTTTTTTGCTTTTTTCCATATTATGTTGTTAATATTTTAATAAGTTTTTGATCCGGGGATCCTTGTTTTTTCCATTTGTTATTCCACTCTTTCTTGTCGTTTTTCTTATTCGGTTTTGTCATTTCTGTATATTTTTTCAAAACAGTTTTTATTTTGCTATCAATTTTGTATTTCATCATTGCCTGAATTAGTTTCTCTCTGTTTACACAATGTAGCCTTTTTGAAATTTCTTTGCTAGGTATAGCTGCTTTCTTTTTTGTAGTTTTCCCTTTAAACGTATTGAAAAATGTATTTTTGTCCAATGCGTTTTCCCTTGGTGAACCCTGTTTGCTCCCTTTCTTTCTTATTTTCCTAAATGCGTGTCTATTCTGTCTCTCATTATTTCCCAGAATTTTTTTAAAGGGGTTTTGGGTTTTTGGATAGGGGTCTTAGATGCTTGCCTCCGGGTTCAAACTTTGGGATCATTTTTCTTGATGTTTTCAGCTTTCGGGTACCCTTCCATTTTCCAATTTTTTATTCAAATTTTTTTCAGGGTTTCCAGACAGTTTTATTTTTTTAAAAAGGTCTTAGTATTCTGGGCTTCAGTTATCTGGCCCGCTGTTTTCCTTTTTTCACTGCCTTTAAACTTTTGATTATTTCTGCTTTAGTTATTTCCTCGTGAGGCTTTTTCCTGCAACCCGGTTCTACCTGCAAGCTGGTCCATGTGCCCCCCTTAGCATTTTGGGCACCTCCACTTCATTGTGCTGGTTCCTAAATTCAAAACCCTTTCGCTCTCTTCCCCCCAAGACTTTTTCATATCTTCTCTTTTTTTCCCTCGTTCAAAATTTTGAATTGTGTTGTTTTCCTTACGATAATTCCCCCAAAAGTAAATAAATTCTTTTTCCTTTCTTGTTCTTTTAAATTTTTTTTCCATCCTTGTAAAATTTTTATGCAGTCTTTTTTTTAACTTTATTCCCTCTTAGCTTCTTGATGTTCCCAAATTTTTCTTCCCTTGGGTCCTTGCCTTCCTTTATTTCCCCGGGTAAGTTTTCCTCGTGCCATTTCATTGCTTCCTTATCATTCCTTGAACTTCTTTTTCTGCTCTGATATCTTCCTTCCTTTTCTCTCTCTTGATCTTCTGTTTTTTCTTCCCCTTCTTTTAAAAACCCTTTCTTAAGGCTATTGCTTTTTTATTTTTTTCGACATCCAGGGGGGTTCGTTTTTTCCTTTTCCAACCCTTTTTGTACACCCCTTTTGTTTTGATGGCTACTTTTTTAAATTATTTCTTCTAATTTCTGTATTTTCCATATTTTTCTCCTTCACACATTCTCTCTCTACCTCTTGACAAAATCGAGTGAGTTTTTTCTTAAAATAACCCAACCTCTTATTTCCTCGAAAAAATCCTCCTGTCTTTCTTTTTTAGCTTACTTGTATCAAATTATGATCACCAGATAAAAAATTTTCCTTTTCTTCGTCTTTTTCTGTCTTTTTTTCTCTTAACGTTTTGTTTCACTAAAACAAGAAATAACACTTTTAAAAATTCTCTTCCTTTCCCAATAATAGGCCTTGCAGTCCAACATTTTTCACAAAATTAAGTTGTTTTTCTCCTTAAACCAAAACCATTTCCCCCCTATTTTACTTTTTTTGGTTCCTAAAAACCTATGTCCCTTTAAAAAATCCCCCAAATATAAATGGTTGTTGATCCTTTTTTCAAAATCCTTTATATTTCCTTATACATCCCCTTTCTTTTTTTCGTCTTCCTCTTTCTTTCCCATACGGGCAGTGACACTACCATAAAAAATTTGGTCTTTTTTCTCCTGCACTGCACAAAAAAATACCCTTCATTTTGTTGGTATACCTCTATTTTCCACCCTTTCTCCTTTTTCCACAACACCATTAGTCCTCCCCCCTTCTGTCGTTTTTTTTCATACTTGTTAAAGTTTATGTTACAATAATTTTATTTTTTTTAGCTTTAGCTGTGTTTCTGTTGGCACTTTTGGGTATTATTTTCAATTAATTTAAATTTTCACACATTTAAAACATTAGTTAACCCTTGTATATTTGTACACTTCACTATAATATTCTTTTTTGCTATTTTCACCCCTTTTGGGCCTATTTTTTGCTTTGTTGTTTTTTTAATTTAAAAAAAAATTCTCCTCATAATTTGGCCTTTTCCTTAGAACCTCACCTCTTTCCTCATTTTCCTTTTCTTTTAAGTGCTCTCTATTTCCTTGTCTCATCCTCCCCTTTTAAGGTTAAGCCCGGGCCCCACAAACACCTCTTTTTTCTTCTTTACGTGCCTCTTTTAATTTCTTTGCTGTTTCACTTTTTCCCTTTTTGCCCTTTCCGTTAAAACTTTACTAGTAGTGTTTTGGGTCTTTTTTCCCGGGGCCTGTTTCTCGCTTGTTTTCCCCATCCAAATGACCTCTTTACTGGATATCTTTTTCCCAAACTCATTTCAAAAATTTTCCTACTCTTTCCTTGTCTTGTCTTTTGATCTTTCAGGCCAAGATTCTCTATTCCGATTCTTTTAGGTTGAAAATAAAATTTCTCCTCCTTTTTTTTTTCTTCTCTCTCTATCTCCCTTTTCCTCTGCTATTCTTGCATGTTATCCTTTAATTTCTCCTCCATTTTCTCCCATTTTTTTTTTACCTCGTTCCCTTTTCTCTGCATTTGTTCAAACCTGTTTTTTCTTTCCCAATTCTCAGTACCTCTTCCTTCTTTCTTTTATGGGGTTCTCTTGCTTCCTCTCCCCCTTTCCCTGCCTTTTTATAACTTTTTTTCCCTTTCCAATCGCCCCCCACTTTGTTGTTTTACCCTCTGAAAACAGTTTGCATTCATCATTTCTTTTTTTCATCTCTTCATTATCCTTTCTGACCTCATTTATGCTGCCACCTTTTCCCATTGATGTTTTGCTTTTTACAGAACCACTCCCGTTCCTTTTTCTGATAATTCCTTTTCAGTTTCTCTGGTATATCACACAACTCCGGGATCCTCGTTACAGCGTCACATTGTACCCATTGTCCTCTACGGCACTCGGCAATGTTTACATTTAAAAACTTCCCCTTTTTGGGACTGTGGTGACCGGGTCCATTTTTTTCCCACTTCTTCTTTACAAATCCCCATTTATCCTCTTATTTTTCTCCCCGTGTACCCAGTTCTTGCATTTTTTGACTTCGGCGTATACCTTTTTACTTCCTTATACCTTTATATTGCATAAAAGCACTCGCCAGCAACAAAGTCTGCCACCCTTGGGCCCAAAAACTCTACTCATAAGTAAGGGGTTGTATAGGTCCACATCATAGGCCGAATCGGGGCCCGACAGAGGTGATGATGGGGTTCGTAGAGGCTCCACCTTCCTTTAAGTGAACACGGAGTGTCACGGATCACTCCAGATTGTTCCCCCTTTCCTAGGAAAGCCAGGGACGAGCTACCCAACTGGGGAGCCCCAGAACCTCTTAAAGGGTGCATTTTGGGCAGACCTAAAGTAATGTCCCGCCTTTCATCATTTCCCTTTTTTTATGACTAGAGTAAGCCATTATCGAGGTATCAACAATATGTTTTCACTTTTTGCATCCACAGCCGTTTTTTTAATAACCCAAAACAAAAAACTGTAAATTTCCCCAGCTTCGAAAACACTGTGGGAACTGGCAGACGATGCCCACGGTCGGTGGACGAACGGAGGAAGGTCTCCCCCCCCGCGCTGCCCAAAACACGTAAACACAAGAGATAAAAATTACTTGAAGATTTTTGGGTTTTTGATAGATTTTTTTGCGATATGCCACATGCTGATCCTTTATGGGTGCGCAAGACAGCTGTCCTTTCGAGAAAAGTTTCAACGTTTCCCACGGGTACACCAAATTAAAAGTGTTTGAAAAGATTGGCGGGGGACAGGAGATTGGAAGGGAAGTTGAAATTTTTCAAAGGGTTTGTAGTGATTTCACTCACCAACAACACACACCACACACACACCACACACAAAAAAAACCACACCACACAAAAACACACACACCAAACACACACACCACACCAAACACACACACACACACACACACAACCCCCACACACCAAACAACTAACCACCACCTAACACACACACACTCACTCACTCACCACCGGTGCTGTTTTTTTCCCGACCTTTTTTTGCAAAAACGCGTCACCCCCATCACTATCCCCCAAGACTCCCACTCCCACGGGTGGGGCTCCCAAACCGGGGGGGAGGCGTGGCGGGAGCGTACTGGGTGGATGGGGTTGGAGGAGACGGGGGTATGGGGTGGACGGGGGTGGGTAGGGAAATTGGTGGGGCTGGCGTGTGGTAGTAAATGGGGTGGACTGCCGTGTGTAAATACTTGTGAAGGGTTTTGTCTGTAAGGGGGGTTGTTTTTTGTAAGAGGTTGTTGTGTGTTAGGGGGGTTTTTTGTGTGTAAAGGGGGTTTTTGGTGTAAGGGGGTTTTTGTGTGTAAGGGGGTTTTTTGTGGTTAGGGGTTGGGGGGGGTAAGGGGGTTGTTTTTGTGAAGGGGGTTTTTGTTGTTAGGGGTTGTTGTGTGTAAGGGGTTTTGTGTTAAGGGTTGTTGTGTGTAAGGGGGGGGTTGTGTGAAGGGGTTGTTTTGTGTGGGGGGTTGTTGTGTGTAAGGGGGGTTGTGTTTTTAGGGGGTTTTTGTGTGTAAGGGGGGTTTTTGGGTGTAAGGGGTTTTGTGTGTTAGGGTTGTTGGGTAAGGGGGTTTTTGTGTTAAGGGGTTGTTGTGTGTAAAAGGGGTTGGGTGTTAAGGGGGGTTTTTGTTGTAAGGGTTGTTGTTGTAAGGAGTTGTTTTGGTAAGGGGTTGTTGGTGTAAGGGGGTTTTGTGTGTAAGGGGTTGTTTGTGTAAGGGGTTGTTGTGTGTAAAGGAGTTGTTTGGGGGTAAGGAGTTTTTGTGGTGGGGTTGTTGGTTTTAAGGGTTGTTGTGTGTAAGGGGTTGTTTTTGTGTAAGGGGGGTTTTTTGGTAAGGGGGGTTAGTGTAAGGGGTTGTTGTGTGTAAAGGGGTTGTTTTGTGTAAGGGGGTTTTTGTGTGTAAGGGTGGTTGTGGGGAAGGGGTTGTTGTTGTAAGGGGTTGTTGGTAAGGGGGTTTTGTGTATAAGGGTTGTTTGTGTAAAGGGGTTTTTGTGTGTAAGGGTTTTTGTGGTTTGGGTTGTGTGTGTAAGGGGGTTTTTGGGGAAGGGGTGTTGTGTGTAAAAGGGGGTTTGGGGTGTAGGGGTTGTTTTGTGTAAGGGGGTTTTTGGTGTAAAAGGGGTTGTGTGGGTAAGGGGGGTTTTGTGTGTAAGGTTGTTGTGGTAAGGGGGGTTTTTTGTGAAGGGGTTGTTTGTGTAAGGGGTTGTTGTTGCCGCTAAATCTGTTTGTCCGCCTCGTTTTGGTTCAAACATTAGGGTTTTGGGGTCCCCTCACATTCGGTCGTTTCTCATGATCCCCGAGCAGGCATTTATTTCGGTCCAATTGGCTCGGTCTCTAGATCTGTCACCCACAGTTTACTGTCGACACCCAATCAATCCTCTCAACCCTTTGCCCACGGTGTCACGCATGGAGAAGACGTGTTTACATTCTCCCCTCTACTGTGACGCACAAAATTCGTAGCCCCGTTGGAGGGGAAAATTTTTTTTAGCGCGCTTTTTTAAAAAAAGTCGTGTTATTACGGAAAAAAGGCCTGGAAACCAAAATTTTTTTTGGATTGGTATTTTTGAATTAAAAAAATTTGGCAAAAAAAAAAAGGGTCGGACGATTACTTTTAAAGGGGGTTTAGAGTGGCCAAATTGATGCGACCACAGCGAGTTGCAGATTTAAAAGTAGCTGACTCCTAATAACTTATCTTCCCCCTCGTAATGGAGAATTTTCCCTGTAGAGTATTTTCCCCCGAAAACTGGGGGGCGCGATAAACACCAGTCAGTCGTGGGAATAAAAAAACATGGGCCCAAGTATGGAATCTATCCCCCCAAAAGTGAGGGGAGACCCACCCACCATGCATTTTGAGGTAATTACCGAGTGCTGCGGTATATACCATGCACTCTGTCTAGTGGTGCTGTGACAATGTCATGCTTGGCAGATACACCTCCACATGATAAGGTCCGAACGCATCTGCAGTGGGTGGGAGCGTCCATATCATCACATAGTCGGGTGAGTTGATGCACACACATTATGTTGCAGCCGATTCACAAAGGGTTTGGCACGGGAGTCATCGGTTACACATTGTAGGTAGGGAGAAAAAATTCCCCCTGCGAATACCATGGCAGTATAAAGGACAGCGAGAAGGAATTACCCCACCTTAACAGTAAATTCCTGAGTAGTGTACCAGTACATTTATAAAATTAACAATGTACCCAGGTGTACCCCTGACGAGAAGTTTATGAAAGAGCTTCCAGAAATTTCACTCTGTCAAACCCCTTTTCTGGCATCCATGAAAACAAGATAAACAGGTAAATTTCTGGAAGTGTAGTAATGAATGATATTCTTCAATGTCCATACACACATCTCAGTGCCAAGGCCTTTCTTATAGCTGAACTGATTGTCCAGTGTATCCAGGTAGGCCTCAAGACGATGGAGCACCACTTTCTCCAGCACCTTGGACAGGGCGGTCGTTATGGCAATGGGCCTGTAATTGCCAGAGTTAGCAGGGTCCTTCACTTTGCTCTTAAGTAAAGGCACTATAAGCACTGCCAAGACCTGACTGGGTATGTACTGATGGCAGACACAGGCATTGATGAAGAGGCATAGCCATGTAACCAGGTCGGGGGGCGCATACTTAAATGCCCCAGAAGGGAGCCCCATCCATACCCAAAGCCTCACTGGAGGAGAGGCTTTGCAATACCGCTCTCATTGCCTCGTGGTCCACGCTGCGGAAACCCTGTAACGACACACCACGCATCCCACCACGCAGGGCATTCTCCTCGTCCCTCGCACAGTTGAGAATGCCCTTGAAATGGTCTCCCCACATGGAGGCGATGCCCTTCTCCCCCACACGTGATCCACCCGTAGGGGAAGCGTGTGTGAGCCCGGGTTCATGCTGCGCACTCCACGCCAAAAGTTAAAGGAGTCACCAGCGGCCAGCTTGTCAGCCAGGGACTGGCCACGAAGCTGGTGCTCATGTGACTTACACCACCTCAGACACAGCTTGAATCTAGCCCTGGTGCTCCTCATCCTCTCAGCCAGTGGCCCCCAACGCGGACCACCACCCGCTCTCCACTCAAGGAAGGACTCCCGCGCGGCACTGTGCGCCTCACGAACAAACTCATTCCAGCCTGGTACCTGCCTCCGTCTCTTCCTGCAAAAAACCAAGCATAGTCTGGCCAGCACGCACCATGCACTCTATCAACGCCTCGTGGAAGGTGTTGATGTCGTCATGGTGCCCACGGTTAAGACATGCATTCTGGAAGCAACATATCCTGACAGGATCTATGGCAATGCCACTCAGCAACTCTGTCACTACACGACCATACTCCTCTCTCTTCCGCTTGTCCCGAAAATCCCACTTAATAGACTTAATTTATATATAATTAATCCCACTTAAAGTAGACTTGCTATAGACTAGGTCAAATTTCAGAAAAAAATGTTAATGGTGGAAGCATTTCATGCTGGCAAACAACATTTTTAGACGTATTTATATCTTCTAAATCGATCTAGGGAGTTTGCCCGACTGTATTTTCAATGGTTAACCCTTAAGCGTGACAAATCCAGAATGGTCTCCACCGAAACTTGACAAATTCATTTTGGGTCATATCGGTGGTACCAGACATGGTAAAAACATAAATAAAACATCTTTTTGTATGTTTTCAGGTACAAGGAATCCGCTGAGATCATTATTTAACCCTCAATATGCCAAGAAATCAATATGGCCGCCATATTAGGGCAAATTTGATCAATGATTGCGTGTGATTCATACAGAGACTTATATAAATTAGTGATTTAACTTCATCATAATGTCATGGTGGGGCAGGTGTCAAGTGTGGGGCAGGTGTATCCAGCTTCTTTCCTGTGAATACAGGAGTGAGGCAAGGGTGCGTCCTTGCCCCATCACTTTTCAACGCTTGTATGGACAGGGTATTGGACAAGGTTGTAGATCAAGGTGATTGTGGAGCATCCGTCGGCAACACCAGGATCACTGATCTTGTTTTTGCCGATGATGCAGTAATCTTTGCTGAGTCGCTGGAGGTCCTGGTGATGGCTCTCGAGGCGCTGCACGAGGAGGCAAAGCCTTTGGGACTTGAGGTCTACTGGCTCAAGACCAAGGTCCAGGTATTTGGAGACTTACTAGATGAAGCAGTACAGTCTGTTCATGCGTGTGGCGAGGACATTGAGATCTTGGAAAGTTTTACATACCTTGGTAGCGCAGTCCATAATGACGGCGGGTCACGTCAAGAAGTCTTACGGCGGATTGGCATAGCCCACGGTGTTATGGACTCGCTCAGCGGGAGTATTTGGCGTTGTCGGTACCTGTGCAGGAAGACAAATATCCGGATCTTCAAGTCGCTTGTGATCCCTGTCTTACTCTATGGTTGTGAGACATGGACACTAAATAGTGACTTGAAGAGACGAATCAATGCCTTTGGTAATAAGTGTCTTCGCAGAATCATGGGGTATCGCTGGGATGATTACGTGTCAAATCAGCGATTGCACCGTGAGACTGAATCGAGGCCTATTACCTGCATAGTCCGTCAGCGCCAACTTCGGCTATATGGGCATGTGGCACGCTACCCTGAAACCGATCCTTCCCATCGGGTTGTATCTGTAAGAGACAATCCGGCGTGGAGGAGGCCAAGGGGGCGCCCACAAGGCTCATGGCTGGGGCAAGTTGATGTTTCTTGTCGAGAGCTGCTTGGTATATGAAAGGAGCCTGCATGGGAACTCGCGCGTGGTGACCCCCGGGAGTGGCGTCGTAGGGTGGGCGAGGCGACGCTCCCCCCGGCGTATGCCCCCAATGATTGATTGATGATTATGTCATGGTTCTGATATGGGATATATTAACTGTCAAGGATACAGTTAGTTATATTTTGTCACTGATCAACTTTGTACAGGAATGCAAATTAGCTTCATAATGAGTTATTACTGCATGTACTATATACATTGTTGCATATCAATAGTATAATGCAGAAACGGTTGTCAACATTTCGTTTATTTTATTATATATTTTGCCATTTTTATCAAATGGAAACACACGAATAACACATGTATAGCATTTCAGAAATATGTCCAAAGCTATGTTATTACAGTACATTATTATTTTGTGTAAAACCACTTACGGTAACTGAGTTCATGTGCCATCAGGTAGAATGTTCCGACATTCATCGCCATGCTTGTGACATTTGCAAGCTTCAATACACGGTAAGCTCATTTTTCTGCAACTGCAGAGCATACTCAGGCATCCCTTGGTACATCCACATGACATGATCTCTGAGCATGCTTTTGGAATGGGTGGTAGAGAGAGAAGTCGTGGTACTAACTGTCCATCCTTACGATCCCAACCCAAATTTGTTACAGTGGGAAGAACCAAACGTCCTTCGACCAAATTTGGAGGAACGACAGCACCATTGTCATCCATGGTGCTTAGTGTTCTTTCAGCTAGCGCTGTGTCCAGCCTGATAACATTACGGTAACTTATCACGTGACCAGCTTTATTAAACATGTCAACGAGCTCCTTCGAATGTGTTGCTTGGTGAAGAGTACTTCCCATTCCAATGTGTTTTGGAGTATTAATTTTATCTCCACTAGCAGTATAGACGAGATCCTGAGCATTTCTAAGTATTCTGGTTTGACGGAATGAGTCATGTTTTTCATCATCATTGTCATCATTGTCATCATCCTCATTGTTCGCGTTGTCCTCTAACAGTTGTTGGCCCACCAGGAGTAGGTTGAGGAACATGTACAGACTGTCTGGTACATAATATATTGCCCTGTCCTCGCTGATTTCGATTCCATCAGGCTTCGGATGTGATAGCATATCACCTCGTATATATGCGTAGTGAAACATGCACTATGGAGAGAAATGAGTCATCCGTTTGATGCGTGAACGTGGGAATAGTGAGCTCTACGCCATCATCCTTCACCATGGCAGATAATGGGATGTGGCGGAACTTTGTTGGGACGAGTAGTGTTCTGGGTTCTGTGCGTGCTTGATCATGGAGAACTATAAGTTCATACACACCATGCGTACGTTCAGCTAACTTATCCTTGAATGTGCTCCGTCGACTCATAAATGATGACGGATTTGCGATGTCCGCTTCCTTGGCTAGTGTGCAATATCTTTCTCACACATCAGTGAGTTCTAGGATATCAGCATGTGATGCTAATTGTTCAAGATCATGGCAGAGCCAAAGCAACACTACATCGCTGGCAGTTAGTGCTGATTTTCTTATTTTGTCAGTGCTACGTTTGAACCTGACATGACAGCTACTGTGATGTTTGCCATCAGCCGCTGTCAGGTCATTTACGCAGGCCAGTCGTGTCCTCAAAATCGGGTCATACTTAGATGCTTCTAGGATCCGTTTGCTAACGGACGTCTCTTGTATGAGATGGACTTTTTCCTTCGTCTCTTTTTGGCAAAATATGCAAGTTCCATTTGATGTGTGCCACCTTGCTTCTTAGAAGGATTTCTTGTGATTGAGCAACGGCTGTGGGTGTTGATGAACTAGATTGAATTTGATCAACTGTTATATCTGTGGCTCTCAGTGTTTCGAGTTTATGAGAACTTGTATAGGAGGCACGGCATCCATTGTGACATACTATCAATGGTGAAGGATACGCAGCTAACGCATCAGTGAGCCGATCAGTTGCAGATCTGAAATTGTCATTTCGTAACTTCAGTCGAACTTGTCTTGCATTATGGATTGTCTTTAGGCCTTCAGATGTAGGTATAACTAGTTTTTGCTGTTTATTGTCTTCTTGGCATATTATACATTTGTCATAATTAAACAGGACTCCCCGTTTCCTTGCAGCTTGATCGGCGTCCATTGCTACAGTTCAGCTACGCAAGCACCTACAAAGACAGAGAGAATATATGGTCAATTTATTTTGTAATTTACATCACATATGGTGGCCATCTTAGTTTCTTGGCATTTTGAGGGTTTAATAATGGCCTCAATGGATTGCTTGTACATGAAAACATGCAAAAAGGTTTTTCATTTATGTTTGTACCATGCTTAGTACCCTAGATATGACAAAAAAAGAATTTTCTTGTTTCGGTGGCGGCCATTTTGAATTTGTCACGTTTAAGGGTTAACCGTTGAAAATACAGCCGGGCAAACCCCCTAGATCGATTTAGAACATATAAATACGTCTAAAAATGTTGTTTGCCAGCCGTAAACATTAAATGCCTCCATCACTTTTAATTCCTTTCTTTTAACACTTTTTTAACTTTTTAACACTTTAAACACTTTCCTGTGAATACAGGAGTGAGGCAAGGGTACGTCCTTGCCCCATCACTTTTCAACGCTTATATGGACTGGGTATTGGACAAGGTTGTAGATCAAAGTGATTGTGGAGCATCCGTCGGCAACACCAAGATCACTGATCTTGTTTTTGCCGATGATGCAGTAATCTTTGCTGAGTCGCTGGAGGTCCTGGTGATGGCTCTCGAGGCGCTGCACGAGGAGGCAAAGCCTTTGGGACTTGAGGTATCCTGGCTCAAGACCAAGGTCCAGGTGTTTGGAGACTTACTAGATGAAGCAGTACAGTCTGTTCATGCGTGTGGCGAGGACATTGAGATCTTGGAAAGTTTTACATACCTTGGTAGCGCAGTCCATAATGACGGCGGCGGGTCACGTCAAGAAGTCCTACGGCGGATTGGCATAGCCCATGGTGTTATGGACTCGCTCAGCGGGAGTATTTGGCGTTGTCAGTACCTGTGCAGGAGGACAAAGATCCGGATCTTCAAGTCGCTTGTGATCCCTGTCTTACTCTATGGTTGTGAGACATGGACACCAAATAGTGACTTGAAGAGACGAATCAATGCCTTTGGTAATAAGTGTCTTCGCACAATCATGGGGTATCGCTGGGATGATTACGTGCCAAATCAGCGATTGCACCGTGAGACTGAATCGAGATCTATTACCTGCATAGTCCGCCAGCGCCAACTTCGGCTATATGGGCATGTGGCACGCTACCCTGAAACCAATCCTTCCCATCGGGTTGTATCTGTAAGAGACAATCCGGCGTGGAGGAGGCCAAGGCTCATGAGGCTCATGGCTGGGGCAAGTTGATGTTTCTTGTCGAGAGCTGCTTGGTATGGGAAAGGAGCCTGCATGGGAACTCGCGCGTGGTGACCCCCGGGAGTGGCGTCGTAGGGTGGGCGAGGCGACGCGCCCCCCGGCGTATGCCCCCAATGATTGATTGATGATTATGTCATGGTTCTGATATGGGATATATTAACTGTCAAGGATACAGTTAGTTATATTTTGTCACTGATCAACTTTGTACAGGCATGAAAATTAGCTTCATAATGAGTTATTACTGCATGTACTATATACATTGTTGCATATCAATAGTATAATGCAGAAACGGTTGTCAACATTTCGTTTATTTTATTATATATTTTGCCATTTTTATCAAATGGCAACACACGAATAACACATGTATAGCATTTCAGAAATATGTCCAAAGCTATGTTATTACAGTACATTATTATTTTGTGTAAAACCACTTACGGTAACTGAGTTCATGTGCCATCAGGTAGAATGTTCCGACATTCATCGCCATGCTTGTGACATTTGCAAGCTTCACTACACGGTAAGCTCATTTTTCTGCAACTGCAGAGCATACTCAGGCATCCCTTGGTGCATCCACATGACATGATCTCTGAGCATGCTTTTGGAATGGGTGGTAGAGAGAGAAGTCGTGGTACTAACTGTCCATCCTTACGATCCCAACCCAAATTTGTTACAGTGGGAAGAACCAAACGTCCTTCGACCAAATTTGGAGGAACGACAGCACCATTGTCATCCATGGTGCTTAGTGTTCTTTCAGCTAGCGCTGTGTCCAGCCTGATAACATTACGGTAACTTATCACGTGACCAGCTTTATTAAACATGTCAACGAGCTCCTTCGAATGTGTTGCTTGGTGAAGAGTACTTCCCATTCCAATGTGTTTTGGAGTATTAATTTTATCTCCACTAGCAGTATAGACGAGATCCTGAGCATTTCTAAGTATTCTGGTTTGACGGAATGAGTCATGTTTTTCATCATCATTGTCATCATTGTCATCATCCTCACTGTTCGCGTTGTCCTCTAACAGTTGTTGGCCCACCAGGAGTAGGTTGAGGAACATGTACAGACTGTCTGGTACATAATATATTGCCCTGTCCTCGCTGATTTCGATTCCATCAGGCTTCGGATGTGATAGCATATCACCTCGTATATATGCGTAGTGAAACATGCACCATGGAGAGAAATGAGTCATCCGTTTGATGCGTGAACGTGGGAATAGTGAGCTCTACGCCATCATCCTTCACCATGGCAGATAATGGGATGTGGCGGAACTTTGTTGGGACGAGTAGTGTTCTGGGTTCTGTGCGTGCTTGATCATGGAGAACTATAAGTTCATACACACCATGCGTACGTTCAGCTAACTTATCTTTGAATGTGCTCCGTCGACTCATAAATAATGACGGATTTGCGATGTCCGCTTCCTTGGCTAGTGTGCAATATCTTTCCCACACATCAGTGAGTTCTAGGATATCAGCATGCGATGCTAATTGTTCAAGATCATGACAGAGCCAAAGCAACACTACATCGCTGGCAGTTAGTGCTGATTTGCTTATTTTGTCAGTGCTACGTTTGAACCTGACATGACAGCTACTGTGATGTTTGCCATCAGCCGCTGTCAGGTCATTTACGCAGGCCAGTCGTATCCTCAAAATCAGGTCATACTTAGATGCTTCTAGGATCCGTTTGCTAACGGGCGTCTCTTGTATGAGATGGACTTTTTCCTTCGTCTCTTTTTGGCAAAATATGCAAGTTCCATTTGATGTGTGCCACCTTGCTTCTTAGAAGGATTTCTTGTGATTGAGCAACGGCTGTGGGTGCTGATGAACTAGATTGAATTTGATCAACTGTTATATCTGTGGCTCTCAGTGTTTCGAGTTAATGAGAACTTGTATAAGAGGCACGGCATCCATTGTGACATACTATCAATGGTGAAGGACACGCAGCTAACGCATCAGTGAGCCGATCAGTTGCAGATCTGAAATTGTCATTTCGTAACTTCAGTCGAACTTGTCTTGCATTATGGATTGTCTTTAGGCCTTCAGATGTAGGTATAACTAGTTTTTGCTGTTTATTGTCTTCTTGGCATATTATACATTTGTCATAATTAAACAGGACTCCCCGTTTCCTTGCAGCTTGATCGGCGTCCATTGCTACAGTTCAGCTACGCAAGCACCTAAAAAGACAGAGAGAATATATGGTCAATTTATTTTGTAATTTACATCACATATGGTGGCCATCTTAGTTTCTTGGCATTTTGAGGGTTTAATAATGGCCTCAATGGATTGCTTGTACATGAAAACATGCAAAAAGTTTTTTCATTTATGTTTGTACCATGCTTAGTACCCTAGATATGACAAAAAATAATGTTTCTTGTTTCGGTGGCGGCCATTTTGAATTTGTCACGTTTAAGGGTTAACCGTTGAAAATACAGCCGGGCAAACCCCCTAGATCGATTTAGAACATATAAATACGTCTAAAAATGTTGTTTGCCAGCCGTAAACATTAAATGCCTCCATCACTTTTAATTCCTTTCTTCTAACACTTTTTTAACTTTTTAACACTTTAAACACTTTCCTGTGAATACAGGAGTGAGGCAAGGGTGCGTCCTTGCCCCATCACTTTTCAACGCTTGTATGGACTGGGTATTGGACAAGGTTGTAGATCAAAGTGATTGTGGAGCATCCGTCGGCAACACCAAGATCACTGATCTTGTTTTTGCCGATGATGCAGTAATCTTTGCTGAGTCGCTGGAGGTCCTGGTGATGGCTCTCGAGGCGCTGCACGAGGAGGCAAAGCCTTTGGGACTTGAGGTCTCCTGGCTCAAGACCAAGGTCCAGGTGTTTGGAGACTTACTAGATGAAGCAGTACAGTCTGTTCATGCGTGTGGCGAGGACATTGAGATCTTGGAAAGTTTTACATACCTTGGTAGCGCAGTCCATAATGACGGTGGGTCACGTCAAGAAGTCTTACGGCGGATTGGCATAGCCCACGGTGTTATGGACTCGCTCAGCGGGAGTATTTGGCGTTGTCGGTACCTGTGCAGGAGGACAAAGATCCGGATCTTCAAGTCGCTTGTGATCCCTGTCTTACTCTATGGTTGTGAGACATGGACACTAAATAGTGACTTGAAGAGACGAATCAATGCCTTTGGTAATAAGTGTCTTCGCAGAATCATGGGGTATCGCTGGGATGATTACGTGTCAAATCAGCGATTGCACCGTGAGACTGAATCGAGACCTATTACCTGCATAGTCCGTCAGCGCCAACTTCGGCTATATGGGCATGTGGCACGCTACCCTGAAACCAATCCTTCCCATCGGGTTGTATCTGTAAGAGACAATCCGGCGTGGAGGAAGCCAAGGGGGCGCCCACAAGGCTCATGGCTGGGGCAAGTTGATGTTTCTTGTCGAGAGCTGCTTGGTATGGGAAAGGAGCCTGCATGGGAACTCGCGCGTGGTGACCCCCGGGAGTGGCGTCGTAGGGTGGGCGAGGCGACGCGCCCCCCGGCGTATGCCCCCAATGATTGATTGATTGATCACTTTTAATATGAACATTTTCACATATTCTGCCCCGTCTACTATAGACAGTTTCGACAAACACATCCGCTTTTTCATTACTAGGGACAACTATATGGCCCGGAACCCAATAGCACTGAACGTCCGGCCTCATCGATTGTTTAAATAATATGACCTTTTAAATACCCATAATAATAGGGTGGTTGTTAGCTATAGGGGTGACATTTTATATTGCAAATTTGTATGCTCCCCACCCGGAATCCTGTTTGTATTGATGAGAAAAACCCCTGGGCAAAGTTTCATTGAATTCGGGTAAGATTTACCTTGTGCTCAATGATGTCAAAGTTTTACCCCCGAAGCTCAGGCACTGGCATCAAGGTCCCCCTCCCTTTTAGGGAGAATTAGCCGTTCATGACGGGGGTTTCATGGCTTCCAACCACTCATTGTTGCCAAGTTTGTGCCAGGGTTTGTTTCCGTGCGTCAGGGTACAGACGGCGATGGTCTGCCACAACTTGCAAGAGGAACTGGAGCTGATCCTCGTTGCGTGTCAGCAAGCGGTTATACTCCTGAACAAGGGCGACGCCCCGCTCGGCGTGGTCATTTGTGACACAGAGGCCATGCACTGCTGCCAATGCAGCCTGGTAGGCACGATGTTCCTGCCACTCAGCAGGGTCTGCATCCAGAAAGTCACTGTCCAGGTGCATTTTCTTGAAGAAGCTGGTGGTGTGGGCAGTCGCAAAATCTTCGAGTCGGCGCCCAGCGATCGTACTTGCCAGAAGTGTGGGTCGCTTTGATGGAGATTCGTCACCATCCTCTACCTCTTTTTTTATGGCCGCCTGCATCCGTCGCTTGTCATCGATTGTGACGTCCTTATCGAACAAGGTCAAAGCAACAAGCTCTTGAGATAAGTACCAAAGGTGACTCAACATCTTCTTCAGTGCTGCCTCTGCCACAGGCTTGTTGATGGTCGAGTAGGAGTCCAGAGCCTGGAGCAGCGCGAGATCATTGCACGGAGCTGCAGATGCCAATGGTGCCTCCGTCCATGCCTTGCTGTAAATCTTCGCAGTGAATACGGAGACGCTCCGGAGGCCTTGCTCCTCCTTCGTTGTCAGCGTGAACTGCTTCCGGAACATCCATACCTTGAGTGAGTAGATGACCTTGCTCATCCATCTGGCGTGGTGCATTGGGCCTGGTGCAAGGAACCGCACCCCGCGCGGGGGTATACCGCCGATAAAGATAAGCGTCAGTTCCAGTAGCTCCTTGTAGTCATCTCGGAGTCCCGTGCGTTCATACAGAGCCTTTCTGAACCACTCGGCGTCAACTTCCAACAGGAGAGGGGCGACATCTTCTGTCGCTGCGCCGGTCACATACTGTTGCTGATCGATGAACTCCCACTTTGCCTGGAAACGCCGAAACAGACCGACGTCTGGCCCTGCGGTAGGTCCCATTGCAGACAGGAAGACAGCTCCAATCACAAGCTCCGGCAGGCAAAGTAGAGCAAGTCCTTATCGAGAGCTCGCTCAATTAGAGCACATGTGCCCTGGTGATGGCCAGTGTTCGCTGTGGTGGTGTCAAAACTCATGCTGACGATTCGGTTGGTCAGTCCCCATTCCTGCACTGCGTCGACAACAGCGAAAGCAACATGAGTGTCTCTGCTACTGGGGAGTTTGGCTGCTCCGAGGAGCTGAGATGCGCTCTTCCCCGACACCAGGATTGGGAGACGATCGACGTGTTCCTTGGTAGTGAGGTCCATCATCAATTTTCCATCCCAATGTACTATGAGAGGACCGTCAGACTTGATCTGCGCTTTCACAGAATATACGTGGCGTTCGCGAAGTTTACGGCGATGATCGCGGATGGAGCTTCGGTTGATATTCAGCTCCTCGAGGTTTTGGCCCAGAGAGCGTGCTGTCTCTGTCAGGACGTAGACAGCTGCACGGTCGCTCACTTTCGCTCGATCAAGGGATGCTGCTACGCCTGGCGTCACGACGTTTTTCAAGCCGCGCTTTGCTCGTTTCGGCTCGGTGGGGCCACTGGCCCTGCTGTGGGAGCTTCGAGTGGGGCCGGGGCTACTGACAGGAGTGCTGCTGCTGCTGGATGATTCCAATTCCGCAGTCGCCGACGATGTTGCGGCTACGTAAAGCGCCTTCTCCTGCCTTGATGTCTGGGCCGCGTGGCGTTCTGCAACACGCTCCTCAAGAACAGCTTGCACGGGATCAACGCCGCCCATCCTCCCACGTGGACCAGGCTCGCGCTGGGCGAGGAGGAAGTCCTTGTCCTCCGCCTCTGTCATTATCGCCATGGCATTTGCATGGGCCACGTCGAACAGGTCATTTAGTTTCTCACCAAACTTCTTTGCTCGCTCACTTTGAGTAGAGGTAGTGCGCTTCTTGTTCTTCCGGATAAGGGCATATTCTTTATGCAGCTTCTGGATCTTCGTGGCCACCTTATCAATTCGTTGCATTGGAATTCTTGCCCTAGCCCAGACTTCTTCAACAATGAAGGAGACCTCGTGTGCCGAAACGCGGATCGTCTTCTTCTGAACATCGAGCTTGTAAATAACCAGACCCAGGACTTCTCGCGCAGATGGTAGTTGGCTCCAGGGATTGTTTCCAGTGGTGCCACAAGGTACAGTTTCTTCGTATTAGTGGTTGCCATCACACACAAAGACAAAAAAGCACGTCTGGAAAAGAAAATTGTAGTACTTAAGACGGATGAAAACAGATGAATTATGTTATCATTGAGACATTTGCTACAATTAACTTAGAAAGGCATTCTAATAAGGACCGTCTCGGGCATTTGTTCGTTACAAAGCCCTCTTTGCCGTTTAGCACTACATTGCCTTCAGGGTGAAACTTCAAGGTCATTGAGCACCAGGTAAATGTCATGCTATTTTGATAAAATTTTGTCTACAGTGTTTTCTAATGAAGTGTAACAGGAATCCGAGTGGGGAGCACTATTTTTACAACTTTCATTTTTAACGACCACCCTAACCCATATGTAATGAAAGGGTTACAGTGGCGGTAAACTGCAGGAGCACCACCGGAGCCACTACAAATAATAAACAAGTAAAAGGTGATTCCGAAAGAGTAAAGTTTAACCGAAAAAGAATACAAGTTTGCCCTGGTTTCAGCCGTAGAAATGAATGATACCTATATTAAGTTGACACCTTATGATACGGAAATATAACACCAAAGGAAACTTTTTAATGAAAATTGATGATTTCAGTAAAAGCCAAAATTGAATCCTAAGTAGTTAAAAAATATTACATAATCATCTCACTCGACCTGGTATAAGTTAAGATCCTATAAAACCAGGAGGTATATGCATAGTGTAACCTTATGTGGATAACAAGGACCAACTATTGGTGGCATGTCCTGGACGATTCGTACAACGGCGGCCGACAACGTATAAGGCGGTATAAATGAATACATTTTATCTCAGGGAATTGGATGTTCCTGGTGTCCATAGTCTCAGGTCACCCTTGTACAACGTTTAAGCCTTGTGAGTCCCTCAGGCCAGGGTCACAGAGAAGTCATTCATTAGGCAGAACTGGTGCTGAGTTGGACTTTAACTTTATTTTATATAAAAAATGACTGGCCAAGGGCAAAAAAACAAAAAACGAACAAAAACCCGCTGCTTCCAGTCTCTATAAAGAGTATGGACAGTAAAATAATAAAAAAAATATGGCTAGGCCAGTTTAGTTCGGAAATTGTCTTGACACTCCTTTCATGAAAAAAAAAAAAGTCGAAGGAAGGTGAAAAAATAGTAACAGGAAGAGAGTTCCAGATTTTACCAGTAAAACATAAGAATATAAGAACATAAGAAAATAAGGACGCTACAAGAGGCCGTGAGGCCTACACGTGGTAGTTCCTGTTACCTAACACTACCTACATCCACCTTTCATCTCCATCCATGAACCTATCCATCCCCTCTTTAAAGCTCCCTAATGACTCCGCACTAACTACCTGTCTACTGAGTCCATTCCAGGCATTCACCACCCTATTTGTGAAGCAGTTTTTCCCTATTTCTTTTTTAAATCTACGCTTTTCCAGCTTGAATCCGTTACTTCTTGTTCTACCTTGGTTAAAAGCCGTATGAACTTTTCCTACCTCTCCTTTATTAAATCCCTTTATCCACTTAAAAACTTCTATCAGATCGCCCCTTACTCTGCGTCTCTCGAGTGAGTGTAACTATAATAGCTCCAATCTCTTCTCAAAACTAAAGTTACACATCCCTTGAATAATTTTGGTCATCCTTCTCTGCACTGATTCTAACAAGGCTATATCCATCCTGTAATATGGAGACCAAAACTTAACTAAAGTTCTAGTCTAGGTGTCTAGAAGTCTAGGTGAGGTCTGACTAGAGCCAGATAAAGCTTTATAATAACTTCCGCACTTCTACTTTTAACACTTCCGGTAATGAATCCTAACACTCTATTAGCTCTAATTCTAGTCTCAATACATTGTTTCCTAGGTCGGAGGTCTGGGCTCACCCTCACTCCAAGATTTTTTTCACCTTCTGATCTTTTCAGCGATACATTGCGTATGGTGTATCTATTAACAGAGTTTTTTCTACCA
This sequence comes from Chionoecetes opilio, assembly GCA_016584305.1. NCBI lineage: Eukaryota > Metazoa > Arthropoda > Malacostraca > Decapoda > Majidae > Chionoecetes > Chionoecetes opilio. The sequence goes on from JACEEZ010013796.1 coordinate 105,497, forward strand.
ACATTCATAACGCTGCACTTATCAATATTAAATTCCATTTGCCATCTGACTACCCACTCATTAAGTTTATCTAAATCTCCCTGCAATATGTTTACATCAGACTGTGATCCAATAATCCTACCTACCTTAGTATCATCAGCAAACTTGCTGATATCACTGCTAATCCCACTATCTAATTCGTTGATGTAAATAAAAAATAGTAATGGACCCAAAACAGACCCTTGTGGATCTGCACTTGTCACCTGTACCCATTCAGATTTATAACCATTAATTGTAACCCTTTGTTGCCTATCACATAGCCAAGCTCTGATCCAACGAAGAACCTTCCCATCTATTCCATGAGCCTTAACCTTATTTAAGAGTCGCTCGTGTGATACTTTGTCGAATGCCTTACTAAAGTCCAGGTATATTATATCATAATCCTTATCATTATCTGCCGTCTCATAAACCTTCCTATAAAAACTCAATAAATTGGTGAGACATGACCTACCCTTATGTAAAAAGGATGAAAAGTGAAGATACTGATTAACTCTTGCATAAATAAGACAGACAAAATAGGGATGATAATGAGAAGAAAGTCTTGCGCAGCGAGGCTGTTAGAGGGGATTAGGCATGCAGTAAGCAGGTTCAACAGAGCAATGAGCATGAACATAACGGCAGAAATGAGCAAAAGAAGCAACACTGCGACGGTGAGTGAGATATTGAAGACAGTCAGTTAGAGGAGTGGAGTTGATGAGGCGAAAAGCTTTTGACACCAACCTGTTTATGAGAACTGGTTGAGTGAATCTCCCCAAACATGTGAACACACTCCAAACATAAGCGGGTAAGAGCCCTGTACATAGTATATATCAACTGGGAGGGAGAAACAAAATGGACGCAGATGCCATAGGACACCTAACGTCTTGGAAGCTGATTCAGCTCAAGATGATATGTGAAATTTCATGTTGAGATTTCTTGTAAAGGACAGACCAAGAACGTTCATTGTAGATTAAGGAGACTTTTGATTGTCATTAAAGAAGAGAGGATTGTTGTCTGGAGGGTTAAGTCGATTAGATAGGTGAATAAATTGGGTCTTGGAGGTATTGATCAAAACAAGGTTTGCTCTGTCCCATAATTTTATAATAGATTCTAGAAAAATCTAAAGTTAGGCGCTCTGTGGCATCCCTACGTGAATTATTTACGTAACACCTGTATAGAGTTTGATGTTTAGTGAACGACGTTGAAAGTATTGTCGCTCGTTAGACTGTAGGCAGATGATCTCTTTAGACACAACGGCTGAAGGTTTAGGATCTTAATTAACTGGACCATGCCCTAGTTACTAGTAGTTCCAAGATTTAGCCTTTTTCAACAAAACCACTGTTGTTGTTTGTTAGCTTTGTTCCAAGCGTTGGCTTTACATACCCTCGTTACTAGTAGTTCCCAAGTGATAGTAGGTTGTAAAGGTTGCCTGCGGTGTAAATAAATGAGTTGACCTTTACAATATATAAACAGGTGTGACGGAGTTCTTGATGTCGGTAAGAGTTACCTCGCTCTCCCTTTGACAGACCTTTCATTCCTATTCTTCATGACAAATGGTTCTCGTCACCTTCAATGCAGATTGTCTATGGAGGCATTATAGATTACACCAACTGGCATTTGAATATAGTCTGTGTCTTTTCTTCATCTTAAAGGAGAATATTCTTTTCGGTATCTCTGGTAGTGAATTTGATGATCATTTAGAGTTGGTGGGACACGATGATGACACGTGTTACTGGCCAGTCCTTGAAGAGCTCGCAGGGATGTGGCAAGCGTATCCGAAAGTGAGGATGAGTTGTTGATACCTTTTCGTCTTTACTACTTTTTGTCTTGAGTGAGTACGATGGTCCCGTGTATGGGACAAACCTGAAAAGACAAAATTTGTAAGCGCTGGGCTGTGAAAGTTGCACTCGTGACCGAAACTCAGGGCAAGTTATTTGTCCTTCTTGGTATTTTCAAGATCCTTATGGATCGAACTCACAAAGATGGGGGCATCTGACACAACAGTATGTTTGTTCTATGCACAATCGTTTTTCAGTTTAACTCATCGTCACAATTTTACTGAATTTCGAGTGCGTTTACTTTTTAACTTTATATCGAGATGGCATAAGTTTAAATGATTGATTTGCATATATTTTTGCATTTGAAAACATAAATGGAATAACAAAGTTTGCAATTGCGGATTTCTTAAGGATAGTAATTTAAACAATTGATAAACTTAAAGTAGAAAAAATCCCCTGGGTCAGATCGTAATGTACCACAAGTTTTAAATGAAGTGAAGTATACATTTTTAATACGTAGGTAAATTTAATTTTAACAAACACTAATATTCCAATAAAGTACCTTGAAACTGGAAACCTGCACATGTTACGCCAATACAGAAGAAAGGTGACTTGACACGATTGATAAGCTGCATACGGATCATTCTCATATCCGTAGTCTGTAAATCAATGGAAACAGCATGAGACAAGTGAGTATAGTATTTCTTGCAAGAAAATATTTTGATCAAAAACTCCAATCACGGTTTTCGAAATAAACGCTCTTGCCTATCAAATTTGCTAGACGTTTTGTTAAGTCGTAAGTACTAGCACGTAAGACGAGACGAAAACAGTAGATATGGCATACCTTGACTTTCAGAAAGAGTTTGACAAAGAACATAAGCGTTCATCTAAGAAATTTAGGTCGCATAGCATACCTGGAAAAATTGGCTTTCAGAGAGAAGATTCTGAGAGAAGGCTTTCATGTCGTAATAAGTAGAAAATTGTCTAGTTGGCGAGACCCTATACGCGGTGTATTCCAATGATCTGTGTTAGGTCCTGTACTGTTCTCAATACATGCACAATATATTGACAAACTTGACGAAGGCCTCACCTGTAAGATAACCAAAGTTTGCATAAGATACTGCAATAACAAATAAAGTAATCACGACTGCCAATAAGATGCAATTGCAATCCGGTCTGGATCGCTTAGTTAGTTGGGCAAACAAGCAGCGGATGGAAATCAATCAAATCAACCACTCAATAGACGTATACGAAATTCTAATGTTATCGAGGAAAAAAACTGGGGATAATTGTAAGCAACGACCTCATGCCTAGTAAACATTGTTCAGAAGTTAAGAGGGATAAAAATAAATTGGTTTCAACGGGATAATTTTCGAGTATATGACTGAAAAAAGTTATTCTAACACTTTTTCAATACGAGGGTGCACTTTAATCTTAAATATTGCACTCAATTATGGTCGCCTCACTAGAGAAAAGATATAGAAAAGCTGGATAGAGTACAAAGAAAAGTTGCTATAAATCATTCCGCGGCTGCAAAACAAGAAACCATACAGTACAAAGAGCGACTGGAGGATCTCAACTTGTTCAGTTAGTCAAAACGTAGGTTTCGAGAAAACTTAATAGCGCCGCTTAAAATGTTTCATTACTTCGATAATGTTAGCATAAACAACAATTTGATAACTTTTTGGACAATCGCGACTCGTAGTAATGGATACAATATTATTGGTTAACGATTTCGGTCACATGAAGTGAAGTAGTTTATTTTAGTTTAAGTTGTTAATATATGGAACTCTNACTTTTAACCCCTTTTTAACCCGTTTTGTTTTTTTTTTAAAAATGTTTCACTGCGTTCATTTTTTTATTTTTTACCCTCTCCCCTCTCTCTCTCTCCCCCTCTCTCTCTCTCCCTCTCTCTCTCTCTCCCCTCCCCTCTCTTTTCCCTCTCTCTCTCTCATCTCCCCTCTCTCTCTCCTCTCTCCTCTCTCTCCCAAACCCGACATGTACGGTTTTTTTTTATTATTTTTTTAGCATATTTTTGTATAATTTTTTTAATTTATCGTTTTTTTTTTTTTAAACAATTTTAAAAATTTTTATATTTTAATGTTTTAATGCAAAACTGTGAAATTTATTTATGTACTATTATCTTAAAAATAATTTTTAATGTAACGAAAAAACCACTGCCGGGGGAAAAATAAAAACTTTATTTTTTAAATTTATTATTTTTAAACTCTCTCTCTCTCTTTCTCTCCCCCCCCCCCCCCCCCCCTCCCCCCCTACACCCTGCCCCCCCCCAAACCTTTTTTTCCTTTTATTTGCCTTCCTTCACGATTTTTTCCCTCCCTCCGACACTTTTCTCTCTATTTTTTCGTGTTTATGTCACTCTTTACTCCCCTCTTTATGACTCCCTTAAAATTTTGGGGAACTTTCTAATAAAACAATTGATTTAAGGGAAAAACGCGGTAGGGGGAAAAGGAGAAAGTTTCCCTAAATGGGGACAGCCTCTAAAACTTTATTGGTGATAGGAAAAAAAAACTGAAAAAATTATGTGCGTTTCGTGTTTTTAGTTTTTTTTTGAATTCTCCCCCCATTTTTCTTAAAATCACTAACAACCATAAATATGCCGATGATATTAATAATGGAAAAAATAAAATTTCCAAAAACGATGTAATAAATTTAAAGATTAAGAAAAATGAAGTAACACTAATAAATCATAAATTATGGGTGGTAAATGCATTGTCTTCTAATTTCCACGCTTTAAAACTAAGAATACGGAGCCCACTCATTCATCAGCGCTAGGTTTTTAAATATTACTTAAAGTATGTAATTTATATTGTAAGCATTTTTTTAATTAATGGTTAAAAAAAAGCCACCGCAGGGTGTAGCAACAAAGAGATAAAGGGCACACTTGGGTGTTTTTCAAATTTGGGTGGCCGTCAAGTGCCCCACAATTTACTCCCCCTGCATTGATTAAGGGAAACCAGTATTTATCTGCCCCGTGTTTTAAATACCCAATGTGTCATATTAGAGAGAGAGAGAAAAAGGGGAAAAAAGAGAGAGAGAAGGAGGAAGAGAGAAGAAGAGAGAGGAGAGAAGAGAGAGAGGGGAGAGAGGGGGAGAGAGAGAGAGAGAAGAGAGAGAAAAGAGAGAGCGAGAGCGAAGCAAAGAGCGAGAGGAGGAAGAGAGAAAAGGGAGAGAGAGGGAGAGAAAAGAGAGAGAAGTTCCCTGTCTAAACAAGTAACAAGCATTTCGGCACCTCCCCAAACCGCCACCACTACCACCAAAAACCCATACCGCCCCCGCATAACCTTGAACTTAAAACCCTAAAACCACACCCTGACCTAAAAACCGCCCCCTCTGACCCTACCAAAAAAACACCCCCGCTCCCGGTTACAGTATTTTTTTATATCGCTCCCCTCCTCCCCCCGCCAATGAAACTGGGGGCCCACCATCATGGTTTGATAACGAAACCCCAAATCAACGTCAAAAGCCCTCTCTCAAAAGAAAGATTCTGTGGGCGGGCAAAGGGGGTGTACCGGGCCCCCTTTTTGCTGTGGGGTGCTCGTACTCTACTCCGCGAAAAACCACGCGGGTCGTGCAGCCAACCGGAGGGGCCCCCCAACGCTGTGTGTGGCGATTTTTTTTCACGGGGGAAATTTTTCCTTTTCCCCAGCTGCCCACTTGGGACCGCCCGGGGCGTCTTGCGCCCCTCAACCGCGGCCAGTCGCGGGGCCCCATCAGCCCCGTCCCAGGCCCCCTGCCCCCTTTCCCACCCACACCGCCCAATTCCCTGGGGACCAGGTTTTTCATAGCAGGGGGCTGGTCTCCCTTCCACCTGGGGAAAACAGGAGATTTTCCTTGGAAGGATTTGGCTGAAAATTTTTTCTTTTAAAGGGCCCGGAAAAAAAAAGATTTCCCGGGAAAGCAAGGAAAGAGGGAGTGGGTCGATTTTTCGCGCCTTCTTAGCAGGCGCCCTGACGAAAGTCGAGGGGCCTCCCTTTAAACCCCATTGCACGCTGACCCCCCTGTTGTCACTCAGGCGACTAGTGCCTTCCCCAGAAAAATTGACTCTGACGGGGGCCCCCAGCTTGTGGCGCGCATTTTTACTGAAGGCTGGTGGGATTCGGGGAAACCCCGTCCTCTTCATATTATCTCACAGGCCCCCAGCCAAAGCGGAAGTGCCGGGCCCCGACAACACACCTCCCCCCCCCGGCCCCGCGGTACTCAAGCTCCAGCCGACCTTCCCCGACCGACCCCCCGCCAACCTCCCACGGGAGACGCAGTCTCGAAGGGGGCCGGGCCCCCATCCCGCCCCCTCCCCGATAAGGGGGCCCCCCGGGCCCCCACAAAAACCGCGGCCCTATTTCCCCTCTCATCAAAGGAGGCCCCGTTACATACTACGGGCAATATAGACGCGCCGCCACAAACAAACACTCCCCCCACCACTCACCCCCGTGGGGGAAAAAAAACCCTTCCGCATTGTGGAAAGTCCCTTCATCGAGGTCAAACCAACATCATTGCACCCCCACGTCTGTGAATACTGCAAAAAAGGGGTCATACTCGGACCTTTGCCGTAAAGGGCCCTGGCTGGGGAAAGACGGACCCAAAAGCTGCGAGTATTGTCTGCGTTCGGACATACTGCAGAAAATTGTTTCACTCGAGCAGCTAAAGAAAGGCAGGAACAAATTTTTTCGGGGCCCTCTCCTGAACGAACCCCCCTCTCCTCCCAATCCTCTCCCCCCAAGCCCCCTCCCCCCCACCCAAAAAAGCATCCCCCACGGTGCTTACCCTTTGGGGGCCATACGTTTGCTGCCCCCCTCCCCATACCACACTAAGGGAAAGGGAAATTGGCACACCTGGCCTAAAGATCCTGTCTCCCAACGTTCGCGGCTTCGGGACGAAGGTGGGCGAGCAAAACCACACCCGTCCTCGGGAACAAAGCTGACTTTCGGGGGGCCGTCGAAACTTTCCTGACTGTGAGTGTGTGACATCATGTGACAGAACCCCGGGGCTTTTTGTCACGGATGCGGCGTGATCGAGGCCCCCGGGAAACAAGGGGGCGGTGTAGCAGTGTGTCACCGTGGGGGAAACTTCATTTTTCAGTTTTTCCTGCCCCCGGTCCTGTTTAGATAGAAGCGATGTTTTTTCCCCCCCTTCTCCTCACAAAACAAAAATGCTGTCCCTTTTTAAAGCCTCTTTATCCCCACAAAGGCACGGCGCAGCACCCTTAGCCTTTCCCCCACCGCCCCGCTGGACACCATCTTGGGGCCCCCCCTGACTGCAGAAAAGCGCTAAACGTGGGGGACCTGAATCCCACTTGGTGAAAAGGGGCCCTTTACAGAGTTGACAGTGGTCCCTTGGGGGTTTACCAAACCCCGTCACCTTCGCCAACCCCGTACGATATCCCTCTGGACCCCGTTTCTCACTGATCTTCCCCGGCAGCCTCAGTGCAGTGCAAGCCCCTGAACACAGTTGGTAGCTCTGATCATCATGCAGTGCTTTTCCCACTTGGCCTAGCCCCCCCAGCGAGGAAAATGCCAGCGGGCCCTTTGGCTATGGGATAAATACTTCCCGGCTGGGCCCTCAAGCGCGTCCTGTCTGACACTGTTGGGGGGCCCCCCGCTTTTGCGGTGACGTGGATCACCCAAAGTTGGGCCCCCTTCACCGCCATTCTCCTTGCCGCGGGGGGCCCAAATGTTTTCCCCAAGATTTTACGGGCTGAGCCACGGACCAGCCGTGGTTCGGTTTCAGGTGTCGCCCTTGGGCCCCGGAGGATAAATACAAAGGGCCCGGGTGCGCCTAAAGCGCCGCCCCACACAGAGGAACAAGGCCCCGCAAACCCCGCCACCTGTAAGGCCATGAAACCCGGACAGCTTATGGGCCAGGAACAGGTGGGAAAATGACGTCAGGAGGAAACGCCTCCAATCAATTTTACCCCCAACAAAAGGTGGTTTCCCCTTTGGGGAAGGAGGGGACAAGGCACCGTCACCCAGGGGAGGAAACCCCCCCTCCCTCACACCCGCAGGGGATGGGGGGTAAAAAACCAGGGGAAAAGGGAGACCTCCTGGCGACGCACTTTTACAGGAAAATGACGACACAGGGGCCCTGAAGGCAGCCCCTCCCTCACCCGTTTTGTGTCACCTGGGCCTGGGGCAAACCCGGTGGGGCACGGGGGATAAACGTGGGGGCCCCCCTCCTGCGTAAACCGGGTTAAAACCCAAAAGGCGCCTGGGCCTGATGGTGGGGAGTCCCCTTTCCTGCTCAAGCACTGTGCAGATGAGCTGATAAGGCCCCTCACGCACATCTTTCAGCAGTGCCCCCAAAACGGGCGCCTGGCCAAGCCTGTGGAAAGGGGCTCGTGTCACGCCCCGTACACAAGAAAAAGGAAGGACGATCCAGCCAACTATCGTCCAATCTCGCTCCTGTCAGTTGTCAGCAAGATCTTAGAAAGGATTATTGCAGAGCAACTGACCCGCCACCTAAAGGAGCACCACCTGATGTCCCTTAGACAGTACAGGTTTAGGAAGGGCGCTCCGCCTCGGAACTGCTTCTCCTGCTCTCCAAGTCAGGGCGGGACTCCCTGGACTCTGGCCGCCCATCGCTGGTGATTGCCATGGCATCGCCAGTACCTATCACTATGGCTATCAAAAAGAATAAACTCCCTTGTTTAGTCGAAGCAAGATGCCTGGTGTCGCCTGCGGGAAGGCACGTCACATCTGAACCATCCGTGGTGACTATCTGCTTATCTGATACAAGAGGTGTGATGTGTTTTGTCAAGAAGGCAAACAGTTCGTTTTGTTTGCATAAATTCTCAGGAACTCCCTGCCAATTTCCTGGAAGAACAGTGGATCCGTCAACTCCCTTCGAATGCCTTTCTCACACTTTTGTCCTGGTTTGAGATTCAGGCTGTTGTCACGGTACGGGGTCCCAGACTATGATACGACTATGTCCCACGACAGGCTCTTTGCAAGTGACCTTGTATGTGTGGCAAGAATTCTTTCAGCGCATAATCATCAAAGGTTTTGGCAGAAACCTGGTTTCAGAACGTTCACCAACACTGCCCCGTCAAGTATAGTGACGTCAGTATCTGATTTTGGAGCATCACCTCTTGACCTCTGCGCAACTCTCTAGACACACCAATAGATCTGATTTGGTTCCCGTCGTAACTTCCCAAGAGATAAAGACGGAGGACATGCTTGGTTTTCATGGGGGAAAAAAATTCTCCCAAGACCACCATCTCGTGTTTGAGACGCAATGTAGAGTCTTAAGAATAAAGACCCAGTCACTCTTTAGCAAAGTTACTTGCAACTTGTCTTGGATTTCTCTCTTGGAGAGGATCGACAAAACAATTTGGAGTTTATTCTTCTTTATTGGCTCAGAAAGAGGTACGGTTCGCTCCAGTAGACGGTTCTGCTACGAAGGTCTTGTACTGTTGCTTACCTATCTCCTCAGCCTGTTGAACATAAAAACAACATTTTGGGTCAGCAATGTCTCTGTGTTCAGCCGCAGCAAAGTCTGTACTCTTTTCTGGGAAGGGGGTTTTCCCATTTCCTCTATTACTTCAACCAGACGTTTGACATGTTGAGTAAAGATTACCTGTGAACTATTTTTTACTCATGGGGGCGTGTCTTGATTATTCCTTATTTTTCATTCCCTCCATGGATGCTTCAAACTTGGTATCATTCTTACCAGTTCCGGCCCAGCCACCATCCATCTTCTAGGAGCATTTGGATTTTGAGTGAGTCCAGCAGCACCAACGTCACTCTTCACAGCAGCATTATTTTGCTCATGAGCCTGGTCAATGGCCTGGATGAGAAAACTCGTTTTGCCCTTGTGAACTGTGAAATTGCCATTGGTGAATTCAGTAGCAATATCTGGGTGTGCCTTGCTAAGACTCATCATGTCTCGAATGTGGACAGGCACCCATCGTGCATATTTGGGTTTGGTGGTCCATGCTGAAAAACCATGGTGCAAGCTGTGTGAGGCTGTCCATGTACAGGGGGAAGTTTGCTGTCCTCAGTGACTTGACAAACGTTTTGAGGAGAGTTCCAGTTGAAGAGTGATGTGCCAGAATTGGAACTGTGGCACATCTCGAGTTCGTTGACCACACCAGTCATCAAAGGATTCAGGATGGCTTTCAGACCCAGAGACTGTGTAATGGGCCCGTAAGACTTTGTCAGTGGGAAATATATAAGCTGTTTGCTGTCACTTGATGCGCATGTCTGGTTCTTGTAACATGAGATGCATGCAGAAATGAATCTGCATTTTCCAGGAGAGAAACTTTGGCCTAAACCAGGGCTTCCACCCATCCAGCATCTTCCAGCCAGTCTCCGATCCCTTTTAGTCCAGCCATCTCTATATGCAGCCCTCCCAAGATGATGACGAAATGATCTTCCCCGTACGTTGATGGCCAAGTCCACTGTATCTGCTTTAGATGGTGTAGAGTGGTTTATCCCAGTGATCACGGGTTTTTCTGCCCTTTGGGTTGATTTCCTCACAGCTTTTTTAATCACGTCCATGGAGTGCCGTATCATACCAACAACTTGGAGTCGTCCGGAAAGAGGAAGTATTTGCTGTGATCGCCGGCAATTATCTTGTCCTGACTCCTTACTGGCATGGTAGGCTGCCCATGATAAGTTACTGACACTGTGTGGAATTTCTTGATACCTCTGTTTCACAGTATCCAGCCATCTGTAAATTAAGCAAAGTACATTAAAATTGTCAGAAAACAATAAAACATTTACTCATGGTATGACAATAGTGTTATTGCATCACGTTCATATGGCATGGTATTATGTTAAGAATGTTATAAGTACTCACCCATACTCTTGGTGCAATGCCTGGGTGATTCTCCTGCCCATCACTCTTCAATGGACCATTAGCCTTTGGGAGTGGAGGATCCTTCCGAGGTAACACCAGCGGACAAACCCACAGGTGTAGGACTCTGGGAGCTCTGACAGTGTAGTGGTAGTAGATGGCTGTTCAAGGACGCTGTGTTCCCTGCGGTCCGTTCCATTAATATGCAGACTGGGGTGCTGGAAAAGTGATTCCCCAGTACCGTGAAAGGAATCTGTCGACGTTGTGGAGCCCCGGATTGTGGTCGATATTATCAACCGCTGCCGTTGTGGAATAAGCCCCCGCGTAGATTGGGTGGACACACTACCTCTCTCGGTGATACTGCTCACACACTCTGTTTCCCATGGATGTGGAGATTGCCATCACCCGGTCATAGGAGATGGACAGTCCGAGATCAAACAGCATCTCAATGAGTCACGTTTCCGAGTCCTTGCATGGACTGTGAGTCCCACGTAAAGGCAATGGGTTTCTCTGTCTTTGTTGTAAAGCCCAGTAGTACTACCAACTCTGGGGACGGATGGAGCTATTGTACTGCAACAAATGAGCTGTGCTGAGGGGTTTCTTGGGTTACACTACACCATCACCTGATTGAGACTTGATGTTGGGGCCGTCGAGGATCATGGCCACCAAAGTCAACAGTGACTGAGGTACTGATTTTACTTGGCAGTCCTCATCAAATGAACCTGTGAATGTAGCTGCAGTTGGAACATTTCTTACGTACTATCTTCGCTTCCCTTGCAAGACATATGGCTTCGTCATCTAGTCTTCTTTGCAGACTTTACGGAGGGTAGGTCCTACATCTTTATCAAATGCAAGTAGTATATACGACGCCCTTCCTTATGACCGTAAGGTATGGGATTTGGGCCAGGATACGATTTATTTACTCTGTGCTATGTTTTTCTGACATGCTGCTCCCATCTCTTCGCATAAACATCATTTTTTCGCAGACACTCTTCCCCATAAAAACCCGACATCCGATGTGCCACTTTCATGATAGCGCTTGCTAGTGTATTTCTTGGATGTAGTTGCATCAGGTCGCAACCCTGTGTGCATTTCTTTTTTTTCTGCTCGTTGTATTTTTATATTATTGAATTTTTATGGCAGGATTTGTGCCACTTGGGATTGTTTCTTTCAAAACTAGCTTCAATGCCTTCCCGTCCCTCAAGGCGTCCTAAATTCCCAGTGCATCGGTAATTCGTGAAGTCATTGAACGTTGACTTTTAAGGGATTGGGAGATAACCACTCCAACTCGTGCCGTTTTGATTCTGCTGGCATTGCAAACTTTCCCGTGTGGGGTTTTTTTTGGGACAAACGCACTTGTTTTCAATCCGTCCCGTAAACCCGCGCCTTTGATTGTCCAGGTTTGCAGTGGATCCACTAGCTTGAAACTCTTTAGACATTTCGCTGTTCGAAACACCAACTGAAAAAAAAGGGGTATGATAAATATGAGGACATAGATCGATTTAAAAATTGCAATAAATAAAAAAACTTTATTATCACTCCTACTGGCACTATAAATGTATTTCCAAAAGGTTCATATGCAAACTCCCTTGGTGTAAACAGATCACATTTTAAATGGTTTTTATAAATCCTTTCCCCCAAAACATTGCTAGACCTTTTTTGCTCAGTATCTGGCAAATATTGGCCCAGAATATTGGCGAATATAGAGTTTTTAGTAATGGGGCACTAATTTGCATAAAAATGATCGTGGGACTTTTTTCAACAATTTAAAAATAGCAAATATTTTTTTAAAACATTGTTTTCCTACTATAGACACCAAAGAGAAGTATTTTGGGGGGGGGGCACAGACCCTATCTAGCCACTAGACTAAAGCGGCCATTTTTTTAAAATGGCCGCCACGGCTACCATAGGACGTTTTCGCGGTGGGTCCATATCTGGAATTTCATTAGACTATTACTTACTGTGCCAATTTCATGCTTGTACGTATAAACCCCCATTGTTCCCTATCTTGCCTACTAGAGGGGAGAGACATACATAAAGCAAGTTCAACAGAGAATGAACATGAACAATCTCCCAAAATGTGAACATACTCCAAACATAAACGGAAAAGACCCCTGTATAGCGATATCAACTGGGAGGAGAAAATAATGGACGCACGCCAAAACTTAACGCTTAGAAGCTGATTTAGCAAGAGATGATATGTGAAATTTCCTGTTTTAGATTTCTTGTATTGAATAGATCAAGAATGTTCATTATAGATAAAGAAAAATTTTGAGTGTCATTAAAGAAGAGAGCATTGTTTGTCTGGAGGGTTAAGTCGATTATAAAGATGAAGAAAGTATGTTTTTTTAAGCATTGAACAGAACAAGATTTGCTCTACCCCTTAAAAGATTCTAGAAAAATCATAAGTTAGGCGCTCTGTGGCATCCCTCATGATAACTTTGAAGTGAATAATTTGAATATTTTAATATGATGGCGTGAATAATTTACGTAATACCTAAAGAGTTTGACGTCTAGTGAACGACGTTTGAAAGTTTGTCGACTGTAGGTAGATGATCTCTTTAAGACAACGGCTGGAGGTTTAGGATCTTAATTATCTGGGACCATGCCCTAGTAAGTTGAAAAGGTTGCCTGCGGTGTAAAGGAGGGAGGTGACCTTTTATAATATATAAACAACAGGTGTGACGGAGTTCTTGATGTCGGTAGGAGTTACCTCCCTCTACCCTTTAACGGACCTCATTCTTATTCTTCATGAACAAATAGTTCTCGTCACGTTCCATATAGATTGTCTATGGAGGCATAATGGATTACACCAACTGGTTTTTGAGTATAGTCTGTGTCTTTTCTTCATCTTAAAGGATAATATTCTTGTTGGGCTCTCTGGTAGTGAATTTGATTATCTTTAGAGTTGGTGGGAAACACCTGATGACACGTGCTACTGGCCAGTCCTTGGAAGGCCCGCAGGGATGTGGTAGGCGTGTCCGAAAGTGAGGATGAGTTGTTGATACCTATTCGTCTTTACTAGCTTTGTCTTGAGTGAATACGATGGTTCCGTGTATGGGACAAAACTGAAAGGACAAAATTTGTAAGCGCTGGGGAGTGAAAGTTGAATTCGTGATCGAAACTCGTTATTTTTCTTTTTGGTATTCTCAAGATCCTTTTTGGATCGAACTCACAAATGATGGAGGCATCTGACACAACAGTATGCTTGTCCTATGCACTCGTATTTAAGTTTAACCAATCATCGCAATTTGACTGAATTTCGAGTGCGTTTTATTTTTAACTTTCAGCTATTTCTTTGGATAATAAATTTTATATAATATACCTTGCCTTTTCAACAAATGATTCAGTAAAGAATGTAACTATTGGCCCTGAGTTTGGCATTCGTGACCATAGAAACGTCTCCTTTAATGTAAATCTCGAAAACTACAGGTAAAACATATAATTGCCATAAAAAAAATTCGCGGCTGCGAAACAAGGAGCCATACAAAGAGCGCCTGGAGGATCTCAACTTGATCAGTTAGTCAAAACGTAGGTACGAGAAAACTTAATAGAGCAGCTTAAAATGTTCCATTGCATCAATAATGTTAGCATAAACAAAAATTTGATAACTGATTGGACAATCGCAACTCGTAATAATGCATACACTATTATTGGTTAACGATTTCGGTCACATGAAGTGAAACAGTTTATTTTGCAAAGTTGTTAATATATGGAACTCTCTTCTGGCACAAGTAGTTAATAATAACACGATTGAGGCGTTCTAGAACATAATAGGTAAACACTTAGAAATTGCTGCCTAATTTGATTATTTCGGTCCTACGTAATATTTTTGCGCTTCTTTTTCCTAGCTTTAGCTTTATATTTTAGAGCATGTCTCTTCTTCAACAGTTCCAATCAAATTCCATGGCAGTATATTTTTTATATATTGCATGGTGGTTTTTTTAGTTTTTTTCCTGCCGAGGCCTCGCTCGGAGTGAGTGAGGGTAGGAAGGAGCCTTCATATTTGCTATTTTTTTGCCTCCAAGGCAGAAACTATAGTGGTAAAAAGTAGTCACACAGGCAGCACCGTTTGAATCAGTCGGGAACTTGCTATTTTTTCTTCCTACATACATGGCAACGAAACCACTAGTATTTGGAATCATGTCTGCAGAATGATTGGGTCTAGTCAGGGTAGTACCCTGCTACTGGTAACATATAACCCAGTACAACCGCCACATAGGCGAGTCGTCTGTGACTAATCCGGCTCCCCCACTGGTTTTCCCAGTGAGGAGGGTGTGCTTGACACCCAGATAGACTAGAAATAAGACCATCTTTATTTTAGGGCAGATTCACTCACTATCGAGTCAACTGTCATCCAGCTAATCCCGACAGGGATTCTGCGTCCCTGGCCACGGCTAGCAGTTAGATCAATCCTTAGGTTTGATTGGTGGGATTTTTCACCTTCTCCCCGGAAAACTCACCAAGCCACGACCACTATATGAACTAGAGGCCGGCGGCGATCCAACCGCCGTGGGCGAGGCAACACATGCGCCCTCGACCCGGTTCTACCGGAGAGCCTGACCACGCAGACCCCTCCAATGACGATGCATGGAGGATTTCCACTCTATGATGGGTGCGGGACAGGTTCCTCGGGAATCTTTCACTGTAAATGCAGTGGGGGGGGGGTCCCCTAGCCCCTTTCTTTTGCTGTGGGGGTGGCCAGTGGGGTGCAGAGGCGGCGCCTGCTCAAGCTCAATAGGCTGAGGGTGGATATATTGGGACTCTTTGAGACGAGGAGGCCTGGCAGTGGCGAGACTAGCAGTGGGGTTACATCTACTACTGGTCTGGTATTAGCAATGGTACCCGTCACCGGTTAGTAGCTATAGGCATCTCCAGCAAACAACAGCCGTCTGTTGTTGAGGTTACGCCGGTTGCTGAGCGTATAATGTGATTAAGGATCAAACACACTATAGATATCATGTCCCGTGTTGCAGTGTACGCCCCTACCGAGATGTGTGAAATTAAAGAAAAGGAGATGTTCTACGCCAAACTCGACTCTTTATTGGACCAGTGTCCTCTTTGTGACACACTCATTGTCTTGGTTGACTTCAATCCTACTATTAGTAGCCTACTGTTAGAAATGGCAATGAATTATGTCTTGGTCCCCATGGTTCTGGTACCAGCAATATTAACAGCTCTCTTCTTATGAATTTTGCTAGGTCCAGAAGGTTGAAAATTTCATGTTCTTGGTATCAGAGACCAGGGCTGCACCGCTGGACATGGTATAACAATCACGGAGGGGTAACTAAGGAGATCGACAAAATCCTCGTTAATACTTGTTGGAGGATCCTCCAGAACTACCGGGGTTTACCAGGTCGCCGAGTTCTGTGCAACTGATCATAGACTTGTTGTTGTTACACTAAAACTTCATGTCAAGTCCAGAAGAATCTCAGAGGTAACCACACCTCATGAGATTAGCCATTTAATCTTCAGAAGCTGTATGACTTGACATATGCCCATGTGTATGCAGTGGCAGTCTTAAATCGCTTCAATGTCCTCGGTGACCTCGGGGACCCTGCAGACCTGGGGGATACTTTCAAACGTGAAACTCTCCAGGCTGCCAAGGAGTGCATTGGGGAGCGCCCGAGATTAAGGCGTGGTTTTGTATCGAGACACTGGAGAATATTAAAGAAAGTCGCGCTGCCAAGCTAAGCTTGCTGGGAACCAAGACCAGTACACGACTCTGTCACGAAGAACAATATTTCTCCTGCGGAGAGACAAGGAGAGGCATATCAGGAGTCTCGCTGAGGATGTCGCGGGTCATTTGACGCTAATGACCTTCTACCTGCTCACCAAGCCCTGAAGAATCTCCGCTCCAAGTCACTATCTCGGGCGAGTGCTATACGAGCAGCAGATGGACACCTCGTGCTGGACATGGATGAGCAGGTGTCTCGTTGGGCTAAGTACTTTGGGCAATTGTTCATGTGTACCCTGCAAGTGAGTAGCTTCACACCAATGCGTTACGGAAACTGCACCCTCGCTTGAGGAAGTCAGAGAGGCTATAGCAAAGTTTAGGGGTGGAAAGGCAACATGTGCTTGTAATATCAGTGCGGTGGTGCTCAAAGCTGGGGGTAGGGCTGCACGAATTTCTCCTGACTAGAAAAGGGGGCTTGTCGTCCCTATCTGGAAAGGGATAGGGGACCGTCAGGACTGCAGTAAACACCGTGGTATTACACTGCTCAGCGTACCAGGCAAGGTGCTTGCCCATCTTTTGCTGATTCTGATCCGCAGTCATCTTCTGAAGTATCAGAGACCTGAGCAGTCTGTGTTCACGCCCCGTAGCTCAATATTTTTTTTTTTTTTTTTTTTTTACAATGGAGCCTATAGCGCCTGTAGGCTATTATTTTTTCTTTGAGGGCTCAGGTGGTTGGCCCTTAACATTCTGGAGGGCTGTGATGGTTTTCCCTCTGCCGTGGTGGCGCAGGCTAGATCTGTAAAATGACACCTGTGGTCTATAAGTGAAGGTCCGACCATCAGTTTAGGCTCATGCTGCCACCTGGTATTCTCTCCGCCGCACTTGTATTCGCAGTCGAAAGAAACCGGTATGCAGCATGTGGGTATCGTTGGCCACTCGACGATGGATTTACAGTTGTTCTTTGATTGGACCTTAACTCGGGACCTTGTGCTCACCTACCAGGGTCTTGTTGTTCGCAGTAAAGATGGTCGAAAGAGTTGCCCCCGGCAGGATTCAAACTCGGGACATCGAGCTCACCACTACAAGACGCTAACCACTCGGCTACCGCCTCTCCGTAATTGACCGCATCCTAGCGCTTCGTGTACTGGTGGAACGCCAACGTGAGTTTCGACAGAGGATGCTTGCAGCCTATGTTGATCTCAAAAAGGCGTTTGACTTAGTGTACTGTGAAGCACTCTGAGATCTTCTGCAGTTTTGCGGGATTCATGCAAAGACTCTTGGTCTGCTGACCTACTTGTACTCTGGGATTGGGAGTGCTTAGAAGTGTGGGGGAGTTGTATCCAGTTTTTTTTCTTCATGTGAATACAAGAGTAAGGTAAGGGTGCGTCCTTGCCCTAATAATATCACCACTTGTATGGACTGGGTATTAGGCAGAGTTGTAGACCAAAGTGATTGTTGAGCATCCCTCGGTAATACCAAGATAACTGATCTTATTTATGCCGATGATGCAATAATCTTTGCTGCGTCGCTGGATGATCTGTGATGGCTTTCAAGACGATGCACGAGGAGGCAAAGCCTTTGGGACTTGCGGTCTGCATGCTAAAGCCCAAGATCCAGGAGTTTGAGGCTTACTAGATGAAACAGTATAGTTGTCCATGCGGGGCGGCGAGGACATTGATATCTTGGAACATGCCAACATACCAACCATGCATACTACCAACATACCTTGGTAGTGCAGTCCAGAATGGCGGGGGGTCAAGTCAAGATGTCTTACGGCGGACGGTGGATTGGCATAGCCCACAGTGTTATGGACTCGCTCAGCACGAGTATTGGACGTTGTCGGTACCTGTGCAGAAGAACAAAGATCCGGCTCTTCAAGCTGCTTGTGATCCCTGTCTTACTCTATGGATGTGATACATGGACACTAAATAGCGACCTGAAGAGGTGAATCGTGGTGTTTGGATGTCTTTGAATAATCATGGGGCATGGCTGGGATGACTACGTGTCAAATCAGCGATTGTACCGTGAGACTGAATCGAGGCCTCTTACATGCATACTAGTCCGTCAGCTCCAACTTCGGCTACTGTATGGGAATGTGGCCAGTTATCCTAAAAACGATTCTTACCACCGATCCTCGATGTGGAGGAGGTCAAGAGGCTCGTGGCTGAGGCAAGTCGATGTCCGCTGCCGAGTGCTGCCTGGTATGGGAAGGGAGTCTGCATGAGGACTCGCGCGTGGTGACTCCCGGGAGCGGCGTCGTAGGGTGGGCGAGGCGATGCGCCCCCAGGCATATGCCCCCAATTGATGATGATGATGATGTCTGCAACTCAAAGGACTCAGCAATCAGACCGGAAAATTGAGATAATGAGGCTGAAGCTATTTTAGCATCAGCAGAATAATATATCTAATGTTTGGTTATAAAAAAGAAAGGGCGAGACGTATGTGAAAAGGGCAGGCTGTGGCACATCACCAAAGATTTCATTCAAGGATAAGATTAAGTTTTGCACTTTCCAACTTGATAGCTTATCACGAAGTACAAAAGTCGTCATATGATGGAGTTTATCTGTATGCCATGAATCCGCTGCAGCGCCAACCAATCAGTGATCACTTTCTCCTCGCTAGCCAGATAAACCACAATTGATTGAAAATATTCCTTACAATTAAGGAACATGTCATTCGAAGGGAACTACGTCTCTGGTGGAGGGCAGAAAGATATATACGAAACTCCATGGACGGCTGATACCTGAGTAGGCATAAATGACACTGGTGCAAGGACGGGTAACATCATGATGTCACGGATATCTATACGTAAATGATGAAAAAGGATGGTTTTTCATTGAAATTTGATCAGGGAAGCGCTCCCTGGGATTTTTTAAGCGGCCGTGCCTCGTCCACAAAGTCTTTCATTTGCATGTCAGGAACTGTGAGTACTGGTTTGTTTTTGTGTATGTACTTCTTATAAGTTGAAGGAAGAAACACGAAATGTCTTTATTGATTGATGTGTGATCCATTTGCATGGTCAACGATATTTATCATAGTTTTTCACATATAGAATAAAACTAGTCGGCACAAAACTGAATGGATATGAAGATATTAAGACAAAAAAGTTCGGTATAACATATAATATTAAACGATTGGTGGTACATTACAATGCTGCAGAAGAAGAGTGGTTTCGCCAATAAAATTATAAATCAAATTATGGTCAAACGAGATTGAAAGTTACTGTTGCATTACTTCTTACTTGTATCATCATATACAAAATGTTTGAGAAATACATTCAAAATGAGAATCATCTTTATACAATATGGTACACTTTTTCCCAATGAAAAAATGTCTATATGACATCATATTCATCTACTTTCTTTTAGTATGAAATGGAAGAAGATTCAAGTTCACCTAGTGCAGAAGGGAAGAAGGAGGCTGTCGAACATTTAGGAAGGACGATCTCTCTCACGATGGAGCATCTGCAGGGGCTGTTTGTAGTCTTGTGCTTTGGCTACATAGTTTCTACTCTTGTCTTTGTTACACAGTCATTGATGAAAAGGAGTGCAGCTGAAAGACGATAATGTTTTTTCTATGGAATGAAATAAATCATGTCATCCGATTGCATATGATGCTGCTTGATGATACAGACGATTCATTGACGATGTGACTAAAACATTAAACATACACTATTATTATGTTATGATCAACAAAATTGTATGCATTATAACAATAATTTGAAAAATGATATATGTTGAACCAGAAATTTGGAAAACCAGAAAGGAAAGTGTTAGTATTGATGAGCATGTTAGGTTACACACTCACAACTATTGGTACTTGTTTCCGCATTATGGCCGTTGAGGTGTTATTTTCTTTATATTAATGGATATACTTACAAAACAACTTGCAAACGTTTTGTAAGAGTTTTTTTGGTAAAAGTTTTGCAGAACAGTCCATATGGAGTTACGGTGATGTATTGAAGGAATTTGGTGGCGAAAAGTGTATTTATTAGTAATGAAAAACTGAAACATCAATAAAACATCACAATCGGTAAATCATTTTGTTATGTATACCCAGTGTATTTTTATTTCTTGTGGGTGCGTGTGTGTGTGTGTGTGTGTGTGCGTGTGTGAGTGTGTGTGTGTGTGTGTGTGTATGTGTGTGTGTGTGTGTGTGTGTGTGTGTGTGTGTGTGTGTGTGTGTGTGTGTGTGTGTGTATGTGTGTGTGTGTGTGTATGTGTGTGTGTGCGTGTGTGTGTGTGTGTGTGTGTGTGTGTGTGTGTGTGTGTGTGTGTGTGTGTGTGTGTGTGTGTGTGTGTGTGTGTGTGTGTGTGTGTGTGTGTGTGTGTGTGTGTGTGTGTGTGTGTGTGTGTGTGTGTGTGTGTGTGTGTGTGTGTGTTATGTTTCCACAGTCCACCTTCATTAAAATGGTAAATCATGGGTTATGTTGTAGTTATGATGGTAGCTGCAGTGTAAGCGTGATGAAGGTGCAAGGGGAAGCATCATGAGGTAGATCAGCGGAAGCAACGTAGGGTTGGTAGAACGTGTTAGCGAGCGGGGTAGGCAGGAGCGTGTGTAGAAACACTTCAGGAAGGAGTGCCCCGATGAGTTAATATATACCTTCTTCAGGCGATGTGTGTGTTGATGCAGGAATAGATAATTATAATATATACTCAAGTCGCCGTATATTTATAGTGTACTACTTGTTAGACCAGCCACAGAGATACGCCGCGAGAAGAGAGCATCCTCTTGAAGTAGCGAGTCCGGGGCTATTGAGAGTGAGTCATGAACAAGCCGCCTGGCCTGCCAGCCAAGCAAGCTTGTCGGCTAGCCGCGGTCGGCGGTTACCAGATACCTACATTTCACCACTACATCCCTCCCCTCCATGAAAATTAGATCCGTGCCCTAACGGTCTACAAAAGGCATAAAAGGACATGAACATAATAAGTGTGCAAAACACATTATTGCCAGATCCCTACATATCACTGACTTGACTTGATATATCACTGACTGGCTTAACTGTAAAAGGGGCTGATCGTCCCTATCTGGAAAGGGAAAGGGGACCGTCAGGACTGCAACAATAACCACGGTATTACATTGCTCAGCGTGCCAGGCAAGTGCTCGCCCATCTATTGCTGACACAGATACGGAGCCATCTGCTGAAGCATCAGAGACCTCAGCAGTGGGTTCATGCCTGGTAAGTCTACAACGGACCATATCCTAGCGCTTCGTGTCCTGGTGGAACGCTGACGTGAGTCTCGACAGGGGATGCTTGCATCCTATGTTGATCTCAAGAAGGCGTTTGACTCAGTGCATCGTGAGTCTCTCTTGGATTTCTGCGCCTTCGCAGGATTCCTGCAAGGACTATTGGTTTGATGACTGGTCTGTACTCTGGGACTGAGAGTGCTGTGAAGTGTGTGAGAGGTGTATCCAAAAGTGTATATGTAAAGTGACTGTGGAGCATCCTTCGGCAACACCAATATCATGATCTACGGTGACTAATGAGAAGAGATTGAAGCTATTAAATTTACACTCACTCGAGAGGCGTAGAGTAAGGGGTTTGCTCTGATATTTTTTTTTTAAGTGAATAAAGGGATACAATAAAGGAGATGTAGGACAAATTCTTACGGCTAGTAATCAGGGTAGAACAAGAAGTAACGGATTCAAGCTGGAAAACTGTTGATTAAAAAAAGAAATAGAGAAAAACTGTTTCACAAATAGGATGTTAAATGATTGGAATGGACTCAGTAGACAAGTAGTTAGTGCGGAGTCATTAGGGAGCTTTAAAATGAGTCTATATAATTTCATGGATGGGGATGAAAGTTGGATGTAGTGTGTTAAGTAACAGGAACTACCTCGCGTAGGTCTCGCGACCTCTTGTAGCTTCCTTAGTTTCTTATGTCCTTATGTTCTTATGACTTCCCGTCCAAAGGATACCTTTGCTACCTTCCATTGCGGTCTGAGCCGCACATATGTCTTTCCCAAATTGACTACTGTCACCCATCCTCTTCCATTAACCACTCTGGTATAACTAAGAAACACACATGCACCCTCAGGCACCCAGTAGCCATCAGCAGACTCTAAGGGTTCCATCATCCCACTATCAACATCTACATCCCGCAAGCTTCCCACAAACACTCTCAGCACCCTTCTGGTACCCGCAGGAACCACCAAATCCTGATGCTGGTGTACCACAGCCCATCCCAGTGGCTGTTGGATCACTCTCAATTAGGTCTCTACTGCACGAACACACTTTCCTCACTTCTCACCCAACCCCAGTTGCACAGTCCTTCCTTCCATGTATTGCTGTCCACTCACCAATTCTGCCAGAACATTCATCCTCATGAATACTGGCACATGACTCCCCTGGACCACAACAGTCTCTCCAGCGTTTTTATTTTTATTAACAAAAATTCCACTATCTTTCACCACTCTCCCCTCAACCTCCACGTCCTCCTGCACATAGCCCAAACAGAGAATTTCTATTCCATTTGCATCTGTGATCCGAATGTCCATCCCATGAATCACAGTCTGCTGGGGGATGAGGTGCTCTTTTTTACCATTCCTCAGTCACTAAGCTCAACTCGGCACCTGAATCAGCCATGGCTCCAGCCATAGACCACTGTATACCTGGACTGCGCACGGAATATCGGCCTGTTGCACATGGGCCTGAACTTGCCCTGAAGTTGGAGGGCCGCTCGGATTCAATATATATATATATATATAATATATATATATATATATAATATATATATAATATATATATATATATATATATATTACGCATCATATAGACTGGTTTATCAGTATATATGATATACTGTAATCTTCGTAAATGTTTGTTCTATAATATTATCAATTAAAAAACTGTAAAACACGGTAAAGAAATTGCCATTACGAGACTATGAAGAAATATGCATGAACTTAATATTCACTTCAACTCTTCACCATTTAAAACTTTGCGCGTCAACTTTTATCATGAAGGGTATCAATAGAAGCGAAATTTTATTAGCTTTCCATTGCTATATTTTGTTATCTGATAAATGAATTAGAACCATGCATAAATTACCGTTAGATAAATAAATAAAAATCATCACTCTGGTAATTTTCCCGATTGATGGAGTTATTTATTTAGTTAGCGCTAATTTATACATGTGCTAATTCATTGATCAGAAAACGATATATATAAATAGATAAATAACATCAATCGGGAAAATTACCCGATTGATGATATTTATTTATTTAACGGTAATTTATGCATGGTTCTAATTAATTTATCAGATAACGAATATAGCAATGGAAAGCTAATAAAATTTCGCTTCTATTGATACCCTTCATGATAAAAGTTGACTCGCAAAGTTTTAAATGGCGAAGAGTTAAGTGAATATTAAGTTCATGCATATTTCTTCATAGTCCCGTAATGTCATTTCTTTAGCGTGTTTTACTGTTTTTTATTTGATTATATTATCGAACAAACATTTACGAAGATTACAATATATCATATATATTGATAAACCAGTCTATATGATAGTCCATAGACCACTATATCTCTTTGTCGGGCGCCCCGCAGGCCCCTATGCAGCCCCGCAATTCAAAACATTGTCGCGTGTGCAGTACAGGTATACAGTGGTCTATGCTCCAGCTGATATACCATTTACCAGCATTTGAACTGACAAAGTCTTTCCAAACACCTTAACAAAATGTTTCTTCTCCTCCTCGATCTCCTGTGGGATCCTTGGCTAAACTCCTAACCTGTGCTGTTTTTCGGGGGCAAGTGTGTTACCATCTTGGTGTCACTAATTGTTCATGGATGACGAAGGAAACATACTTACTCTGAGATGAAAGGGTTTGATGTGTCGTGGCGTCACCATCCAGCGTTGGCATTCAGGAATAATCTGCCTTTAAATACGAGTGTATCATTATACATAATACATTATATTATGCTATACATATTACATATGTAATGCGCTGGAGTGACCTAATTCAAACTGCCCACCTCTCAAACTCTCTGGGCTTGCCTTACCAAAAACTCACTCACTACATACAAACTGTAGTAATAGTTAGTATCTCCTGCTTTGCGGCTAGACAAACATAACATACAAGGAATGCTGGTTTACTTTTTGTAGGCTACACAACACAATTATTGAACATCACCGAGACACCTCACTTCCACATACCACAAACCAACCAGACACTGGTTATGTCCTCAGCACATGAAAAGTAACTTTAACTATAACTCCGTCGCTCTTACCACTTCACATCACCTTCCTGCTCCAAACTTTCATAGCCTGCTGGTCATTTCCCTGTTACAGCTAACCATCACAATATCCCCCCTTGCTCTGCAACAACACTTCAGTTATACACGGCTCCAACCAAAGATAATATCCTTAGCTTCAAATCATAGGTGGCGATACACAGCTCACCTGCTGGAAATCCACTTTCAAATATCACCTAAGTCCCTTCATCTGCAGCGTCAGACCCAGACACAGTCGCCATCGAGGTCTAGATGGAGTACCCTTGCTGCATCCCAAGGTCACTTCTATCCCACAGAATTTGATTCCTCCTGGCTTAACACAACAAAACTCCGGCTTTGGTAGTGCACGGTAGGCCTCCTCAAACAGCGGCAGACCTCCTCCCAAAAAACAGGCCACAACAATCCTTGATAACAACCAACACTATCCTATATCTCACTCCTGTTACGGATACACCATCCCTCATACATATCTGCATAGCAAGAACAAACATATGCCAGCGATACCCCATGATTCTGCGAAGACACTTCTTACCAAAGGCATCAATTCGTTTCTTCAAGTGTCGCTATTTAGTGTCCATGTCTCACAACCAGTGAGACATTTCAGTGCAGGATGGTGTGGTAGAGACGACGCGACCTTAGGCGAATTCATGTGCAGAACGAAGGCAGATAATTTAGGTGTATTGGTTGTGGTGAATGTGTGCATGGGGGCATGCATTACTGTTGAGGGTTTGAGTGTAATAAAGTCAAATTGCTATTTGGATTTAGCGGCTGGAAGGCTAGCTGGCTAGTTGATAGGCAAACATAGTGTGTTGCTGTTTTTGAACGGAAGAAAGAGGAGAGAAACTCTGCTTGGTACAAGTCTGGCGGGGCAAGTTATTGTTTAAAGCAGGTATGTGGTGTTTATAAAATGTTCATGGAAGTTATTAAAAAGTGAGTGTTATTGTACAGGGATGGACTAAGTGAGGGTCTTTGCAGGAGTTGTAGGTGCTGGCGTGAGGTAGTGCGAGCGGTCGGAAGCGACGGAGTCTGTTAACGGGGCTGGTGTTCTCTGCCGTGATCTGGAATGGGTTAGTGTGTGCCCCATGATCTGCACTCAGGGCATTTTGGACGAGGATCAGAAGTGGAGCTACACGGTAAAGGGTGATACTAGAGGAGTGTTTACTCTGGCAAACAAGGACAGTGTACTGTTTACAAGAATGATATCACAAATCGTCAACCGTAATGTGCAGCCTGCAGACCCAGAGAGGAGAATAAAACTACAAATTTATTACAAAAACAAGAACACCAGCAACCTCCTTCTCCGTAACAGCCCAAGCCAGACGAAGGAGACAAACCAAAAGCCCCATGTCGTATATAGGATCACTTGCAAAAGAGGAAACTGTGAATTCCTCCCCTCATCCTACATCGGCATGACGACAACGAAGCTGTCTCGACGTCTTACTTGCCACCTAACTTCCGGAGCCCCCAAAAGTCACCTATTAGAAAAACATGGCATCATCATCACAAGAAAAATTTTAGAAGAAAATACAGAATTGGTCGAAATGTGTGCAGATGTGCGGCGACTTCCAATTCTAGAAGCACTGTACATAAAAGACATCAATCCCAAGCTTAACGTACAGGCAAACGACCTACAAGCTCTACTAAGCATGCAAAGAACAAAGGCTAATAACAGCCTACTCACAGAGAAACAAAGCGAGGAGTCAACAACCAATAAGCGTCGCCCACTTACGGAGACAAAAAATCAGTGGGAAGCAGAAGTTATCTACCAATCAGCGCCGCCCACTAGAGCGCGCGGCAGCCAGACTTCATCAATAAATAGCGCTTCACGCCACAACTAAACCATGCTCACCTCTACAACTGAGGAGAAAACATCTTCCACATGCTGCTGAAGAAGGGTTCTTAGACCTGAAATCGCGATACAGCAAAAATGACAAGCTACGGCGAAGTCATAAAATTGATCACTAAAGAGAATAAGACACTGTGGGAATTAAATTGATAGAATGACTTGAATGGTTACACTCCTAAATATAAATTAAAACACTGGTGCTTGAATTAAACTCACAACTGAAAAAGATAACTAAAATAAGGGACAACTTGAAATTAACTAACTACCACTAAAATATTTACCTGGCGGTAGTGGCTGTCCAATTAATGTCACCAAGCTAAACCTTATTATGAGATCTCATAAGCTAGGAGAACTGTAATGGGTTTAAACTGCCAAGCTTCCTGCAAAAGTTTTTTACTTAGCTGGTGACGTCTTAGCTGTCGATGTTTGCAGACATGATGTTTTGAAGTCAATATGGGGGCGGATTTAACCTTCCTGTGATGTTTCCAGCGGATTCATGGACCGGGAGTATTTGGGTTTAGTAACCATGCTTTTCATGAATACTATTTACAATATTTACACGAGAACACACAAGGTGTCTCTAAATGTGTATATAAGGAACTTAAGGGCGATGAACTGCTCGCCTTGGTGGAGTCTGACTGAATGAGGGCGAGTCAGCTGGGTTTCCCCTGACGTCGCTTTGCTCCACAGATATACGAGCCCAAATTAATTTCCCAATAAATGTATATTACTCTTATGTTTACTACTATAATTTTAGTAATATTCTGAATTATCTCTGGAGAAATTTATAATTTCCGACATTCTGGGGCCAAGGGAAAAATTGAATTAAATAAAGAAAATTAAAGCTGACCTTCATCAATCCTATGTTGCAAATTCTGCCTGAATTTAACGGCAGCGGATCTAGGATTCCTTCGGGAACCAGCTTCTCATGAGAAGAAGGCCTGTCTTGGTTTTCTTCGGGAGTCCTGAGTCCTGAGTTCTGCCTCAGATCTACTTAGACCCTGGAAAATCTGCAACTACTTCCCGTGGATATAATTATTCACTGTTCTAATTACTGAACCCAATTTTGTCTTTAATTTTACAATTCTGATGACCCCTGTGCATCTTTATGACATTCCTCTATTCTACCCAAAGGCCAACTGCCTCGAAGTTTCTCACTTTCAATTAATACTGTTGTGCTTGGGTGTTTAATAGCTAATGGTCAACTGGAGAGAGAAAATCAGATTCCAATGGAAGGTTACTTTTAATCACAAAACATCAACAATATATATAAAAAAAATAATTAAACAATAAATATTATATTGGTCTATGGTCAAACGCGCTAATGCAGTGCGCGCTGAGTAAGGGGTGTGTGCTAAGATAGCGAGTTACATATTGGTTAATTCTTGTTACAAAAGAAAACATAGAGTAAAGAGATATAAAATTACATATGAACAATGAATACATAATTAAAATAAAAGTTACAATAGTTTGGGCTGCAACCACACGTTTTCTCTGTGGAGCAGTGGTTTGTAGGGAGACCGCTACAATACTCCCTCCTAGTGGTTTGTAGGGAGACCGCTACAATACTCCCCATCCTAGTGGTTTGTAGGGGAGACCACTACAATACCACCTCCCCCATCTTACATTTTTCTTTTCAGTGATTTGGTAGATATATGGATGTGTCTATCTAACA
The DNA here is from genome assembly GCA_016584305.1 of Chionoecetes opilio. Lineage (NCBI taxonomy): Eukaryota > Metazoa > Arthropoda > Malacostraca > Decapoda > Majidae > Chionoecetes > Chionoecetes opilio. Next base: position 133,541 of record JACEEZ010013796.1, read on the forward strand.
GAGAGGTTAAATATTCCTTTTCCATAGGTCATGCCATTATTTAATACTTTTTGATAATGGTTATATATAAAATTATTTTGTCTGCATCTTAGATATGATGGGTCTAGATCAAACTCTGAATTGATACTGCTGGCAATGAATTTAGTCTAATACCATGCAATAGATGTGAAGGCGTCAGTGCTTCTGGTTCACCTAAATTATTGGTGACATATTATGAGAGGGGCCTATTATTAACTACATTCAATCTCCACTAAAACTGCGTGGACGGTCATCCAAGTTTATGACTTTCTTAAACAAAACTTTCCTTAGACAGCTTTTGACCGTCCCTATCATCCTCTCATAGAAACCCCCGAACCAAGGGGCTCTGGGGGGTATGAATTTCCACTCACACCCCTTAACCTCTAGTTCTTCTTGCACTCTGGCATCTTCTAAAATTGGCTAAGCTGGTTGGAACCTAACTTAAAGTTTGTAGCATTGTCGCTAATAATTAATTTAGGGCATGACTTTCTGGCCGAAATTCTCCTGAAGGCATTCAAAAAGATGTCTGCCGATAAATCGGTGACCATCTCTAGTGAATAGCTCGGGAAGTTTCACAGGTAAATAATACTATATAAACCTTTTGTTCCAATTTTGTTTCTGAATTAATTATGGAAATAGCACCTGTGTAATCAATGCCAGTAACCTCAAAGCACCTTAAATCATCTATTCTTTCCTGAGGTAAAGGGAGTGGAGGTGGATATTTGTATGCTGGTCCTTGCAACCTTTTGCATATGTAACAGGATTTTTAGCACGGGCTTGATGGTCTGCCTAGCCTTGGGAATTCAGAAATTTTCTCTTAATTTACATAGTGTCTCTTGCAGTCCACCATGCTTAGTATCTAAGTGTATATTATGAATTATAAGTATAGTGATGTGGTGGCTCTTGGGCAGTAGCAGAGGGAATTTAGTGTGATTAGGTCAATTTGCCTAATCAATTCTGCCCTGACACCTCAAGAGATCGTCATTCAGAAAGAGATTTAGACTTTTACTATGTCTGGCATTGGGTGTGCAAGGGTTCTTTAGATGCCTCAAGGCCTCAGCATAGCACTCTTTCTGTGTCATAGATATTCAATACTTTTGGGCTTCATTAAATTTATGCTCTTGTTTCCCTTAATTTTCTCTATGAATTTAAACACCAACTTTATTACTTTAATAATTTGCTCCAAGAAGAAAATTTCGTAGGATCCACCAAAGGTTCATCCTTAACTTCTTCCACCTTATTTAGTTCTATTTTGACGCTAGTTTCAAAATTTCTGAGTAGGCCAGGTTTCCTCACAATTCAACCAAATAGGGCCATTCCTCCACAAACTAGAATCTATTCATTTATATTTCTTTAAACCTCTGGTTAGCAAGACCGCTGGATTATCTTCAGTGGCAAAGTGATGAAATTTACAGTCTGTACTTAACTGATCTATTTATCTTGCCCTATTCCTTACATGGACTATATTGCTTTGTTATTAATCACCCATTGTAATGCTACTTCGCTGTCTGACCAAAGGAATGTTCTTATAAAAGTGATGGAGTGCAAAGTTTCTTTTACATATTACTTAATTTTGCTCCTAAATAAATTGCAGTTAGCTCCAACTGAGGTAAAGTTCTTGATTTTAGGGGGCTACTCTTGCTTTGGACATCAATAGCTGGGGTTCAGAATTATAATCAGTAACAATATACGGGGCACACCCATAGGCCTTAGGGGATGCATCTGTAAATAAGTGCAAATCTTAGTTAGAATTTTCCTCCATCATGTGCCTGGGAAAAATGATTTTTGAGAGCTCTTGGCACTCATGGGATAAGGTTTCCCAAGAATTAATTATTTCCCTGGGAAGTTCCTCATCCCAATCAAGTTTTTTAGTCCAAACTTTCTGAGCTAATAATTTCAAGGGTATGGTTAGAGGATAATTAGCCCTAAAGGGTCATACATTTTACTAACATTACTTAGCAAGGACCTCTTGCTACTTACTGATCCCATTCTACATCTTAATTGAAGTGAGTCAATTGAGAGTCCCACTGCAAACCCAACACCTTAATGTTTTTTTTGGGCCAGACGGCAAGTTAGCATTCATGAGTGGTGAATTGATAGCCCATTCTTGAAGTGGCATATTAGCCGCGTTCGAGACCTTATTGGCTACATCATACATTTTTAGTAAGGAATACTCATCATTAATGGTGCCCTGGATATTGTCCATATATAGAGAGTTCTTGAGCAAGTTTACTTCTCTCTTATTTTCTTTTTCTTTATTTAAACGATGTTCAAGAGTCATTTGAAGTAGAAAGGGCGAACTACTAGCTCCAAATGGAACTGATTTAAATCTGTAAGTATTCAAGGGGCTATTTTCATCTTGTGGATCACTAGGCCAGAGAAATCTGGTGTAATCCCTATCAACTTCTTGCAATCCTATTCTTAAAAAGCTTTGCTGATATCGCTACATATGCATATTTGTTAGTTCTAAATCTTAGAAGAATATCCCTAGTTTTTCAGTTAGCTGGGTCCAGTGTATAAACAGTCATTCAAGCTGTTACTCCGAGAATTAATTTTTGCACTACAATCAAATACCACACATATGGTGTTGTTTTACTCTCTTTAATTACGGCTAGATGTGGCAAGTAGTGGGTGTTGTCAGTAACCGTTGGATTTGGTACGTTTTCAATGATTCCCTTTCAAACTGGTCTCGGATCACTGCTTCGTACTGAGTTACAAGTCCTGCAGATTTTAGCTTCTTTAAATTTGAATTTAGTCTACCCAAAAACTAAATTGTAATTGGTGCGTAAGTATTGATTATTAACTTTCAGGGCATCCTAACCCAGTACTGATTGTCATGGTACTCAACAGTTTTGCTATAATTATCTAGCACAAACCTCTCTCAGGGCTCCTATCTTCCAATTTTATTCCTATGTGTCTAGTTCCCACAATTTTGCAATTTCCTCTTCCCGGGGCAGGAACAGACATTTGAGACCATGACTACTCAAGATTTATCTACTCTGTCTATGAATCTAGAAGGAATTTTTCCAAAGTGTATCAGTCCAGATTTTGTTTTCAAGAAGCTGGAGCCATGTTCTTGAATTAGACCAGTTATATTTTACTGTACTGATCTGCTCACTATTAGTAGATCAATGGAATCTACTGTATCCTTTAAGTTTGGATCTAGGACCTAATTTCTTGGTCCGTCATGTACTTTATGATGTTCCATTTCATCCATCCTAATATTTTTAGGTAAATTTCCATAAACTATAGCATTCAATCTTATATATTTAGAACCAGACCTGACTGTAAAATTCACTAAATCATAGGTCTAGTTTCTTTTCTCCTATAAATCCTGAAATTTCAAGTCCACCTGGCCACAAAATTTCAAATTTAAACTATCAGACAAATTTTTACTGACAAAAGTTCTCTGTGATCCTTGATCAAACAGAGTTTTTGCAGCCTTGACAATTTTACCCTAATTATGGGTATTGAGCTTATGGGTAGAACTGTTGAATTGTCATGAGCACCCGTAGCACTGCACACACATACTGTGCCACTCTCCCAATGGTGGCCCCCGTCACATAACAAAGAATGATGGAATCCATTATAGCATGAAGGACATCTGCGTATTTTAAATCTACAGTCCTCTGTCTATGATTGCAAGTACATTTTTCACATCTTCCTATCTCTCTAATACGTTTTAGCCGGCTACCACGGCCCCCATAATTTTTTGCAATAGTGGCTTTGTGGAGCCCTTGGCACAATAATACATTTAAATTGTGAGTTAGGATAATTGGTTGATGTGGAATTCTGCCTGGGAATGGGAGTTAGGATTAATTGGTTGGTGTGAAACTCTGGCTGGGAATTGTGAGTTAGGATTAATATGTTGGGTGGAACTCTGCTGGATCTCTACAGGCTCCTTGACCTTCTGGATTGCAACAAATTAGCCTCATATTTAGAGGGCAAGGAGGGTCTTGCATCCTTTTTCTCTCCTTCCCTTTTATCCTTCTTGTAATCCTGGATTGTAAATTATTTATAATGTCTAAGAGACTAGTTCTAATGTCTTCTAGAGAAGGAAAATCCTTTTTGTCTTTAATTCAACTTGATCAACAGTTAGGTTAGGCAATTTATTACTAAGAAAGTGGACAGCAATCAGCTAGATTCTTCTAAATTACAACCTGCATTTTCTGCTCTCTTCAGTTACTCTCTAACTCTACTCTAAATCAGACAGAGATTGAAATTTATGAGAGGGTACTTTGATATTAATCAATTTTCTTGCAAGGTCTCTCAACTTTTTATCTCTGTTCTCGTAGGTTTTCTTCAGTAAATCTACCGCACACTGATAGTTAGCAGTTTCTGAAGGAAATCCTGAAATGAGCTGCCAGCATCACCCTTTATCTGACCTTTTAGGTAATTCAATTTATCCACTGCAGTCAACTCTGATCTAACATGGATATTACTTTCGTACTGGTCCCAAATGGAATCCCACTCCGCTATATCACCTACAAACTCAGGCAGCTGAATAATGGGTAATTTGATACTCTTAAGTCTCAAGTTCTTAGGCTTCTTTCTTCTATCATATCATCGATCTTAAGGATGGTATTTTGTATGCGATCTTCAAAATCAGCCTGATCACAGATTAATGCTTCCACTTTATCACCTGCCGCCTCATTTACTAGAATATCATATAGATTTGACATGATACTTATCTTTTTCTCTAACTGTGATTTCCACACTTTAAGTTGGTGAAATTCCACATGATCCACCAGAGCTACATCAATCTGACCCAGTAACTTAGTGCAGTGCCCTTTATGGCCTGCAAATTTTTTAACTGTGGCCATAATGCCACCTATCTAATGAATAAATATGGAGACAGACAAAATTTATATTTATGGAATACAAATTGCTAAATAGTTTATCCGGAAGTCGAATTATGAGTAACTTGTTAATTATGAATTAAAATTTAAGCCAAAAAAAAAAAAAATTGACTAAACTAACAAGTTTGTAGTACCCAGAGTTAAAACTGAAATTCTTGCAATGGCTGCTGGGTTTGTGTCCAACTGCTATGATGATGCCTTATGGCTTTGGACACTTTGTTCCAAATATGTGTCTGCCTTCAAAGGTTGGATGTATCCGTCCATGATCCGCAGATCCATCGGGAAAGTTTTTCCGCCCAACAAAATGATGTGGCCTTTGAGCTTACGCTGCAACTTCCTATTTATGACCCTTGAGATCTTTTTGTAGCGCTCGGCCTCGACAAGTGAGGATTGTTTTGGGGGTAAATTCTTGGTTATATTGTGCATAAGACACAAGTGATTCCCTTTCTGAAAAAGCCAATGGATGGCCATCATATCCTCAAAATAAACCATCCACACTAGTGTCCTCCTGATGTCGTTACCTCCTATCAGGATGATAGCCAGATCGTAAAGTAGGGGGTTAAGGGCTTGTTTGAATTCTGAATATTCAAAAAAGTATCGGCCCTTGCACCTCCCTTCCTAATATGTCCATGTGCACTCCTGGAAACGGCTCGCTTCTTGGCCGGAGTGAATCACAAGTGACAATGAAATGGCCAACATAAGCTACTATACATGATAGGTGGGATAACTAGCCGCCGCCGCCATGATGTTATCAAGGGATGTTTATCTGGTTCGAAGGACCAAATTTTTCAGTTGTGGGAATTAAATTGATAGGATGACTTGAATGCTACACTCCTAAATATAAATTAAAATACTGGTGCTTGAATTAGACTCACAACTGAAAAAGATAATAAATTAAGGGACAACTAGAAATTAACTAACTACCACTAAAAATATTTACCTGGCGGTAGTGGCTGTCCAATTAATGTCACCAAGTTAAACCTTATTATTGAGATCTCAATAAGCTAGGATAACTGTAATGGGTTAACTGTCAGGCCTCCTGCAAAAGTTTTTACTTAGCTGGTGACGTCTTAGCTGTCGATGTTTGAAGACATGATGTTTGAAGTCATATGGCGGGCGGACTTCACCTTCCTGTGATGTTTCCAACGGATTCATGGACCGGATATTGGTTTAGTAACCCATGCTTTTCATGTATACTATTACAATATTACACGAGAACACACAAGGTGTCTCTAAATGTGTATATAAGGAGCTTAAGGGCGATGAACTGCTCGCCTTGGTGGAGTCTGACTGAATGAGGGCGAGTCAGCTGGGTTTCCCTGACGTCGCTTTGCTCCACAGTATAAGAGCCCAAATTAATTTCCCAATAAATGTATATTACTCCTATGTTTACTACTATTAATTTAGTAATATTCTTACTATCTCTGGATAAATTTATAATTCCGACAGACACTCTTAAAACAAAGAGAAAATATCTTGAAAAGATAATAAACGCTGAACTAGCTATCACTTTTAACGAGATCTGTCTCAGAGAAAATCTCCTGCCGTATATACTTCTTCCTCTCTCTCTCTCTCCTCTCTCTCTCTCTCTCTCTCTCTTCTCTCTCCTCTCTCTCTCTCTCTTCTCTTCTCTCTCTCTCTCTCTCTCTCTCTCTCTATATATAGTATAATATATATATATATATATATATATGATATAAGTATAAATACATATATATATAATATGTAATATATTAAAAATAATATATATATGTATATATATATATATATAATATATATATAATATATATATATATATATATATATTATATATATATATAGTATATATATATATATATATATATATTATATATATATATATATATATATAATATATATAATATATATA